>JAUJYS010002511.1:0-14652 GCA_033995665.1 Melogona broelemanni
TCCCTTCCCTTCCCTGCCCCTCACATATCTCCAAAGAGACACGAGGGTGCAGTATTCCTGTAGTGCACTAGGCGAAAACGGTGAATTAAAAAAAAAATAAAAAAAAATAATAAGGGTTATCACAAGAAGATGTCTTAAGTATAAAAATTAATAAAAATAAATTCGTATGCTCTGTATTCATCAGTGTGAGAGAGCACATGTTCCCCAATACGAGTGTTTTGGAATCGAGTGCACGAGATCCTGCGCCGGGAATCGAATCTGGGATCGTCACACCACAAGCTCTCTACCGACTAGGTTACGCAGTCATACAAAATATCACGTCATTCACGTCAACCACGTCATCAAAGGCGTTCAACATAATTGAAACGGGAATGATTCTATAACGAGTGTCAAAATACCATCGCTGACAATATTTTAACGTCGATTAAGCTAGTTTAAATTAGCCACCTCGCTCACAAATAAAAAGCCAATATCTGTTATATCGTAATGCATAATTTCATAATATTTTAACAAATTACTTTCGTGACCATAATCTATCTAAACAGTTTGCAGAATTAGTTTTAAAAAAATCCATGGTTTCGCGTCGGGACTCAGGAGGTTCTAGCCATTACACAAAATTCTGACGCTCAAATCACAAAAGGGGAAGAGAGAAAAAAATTCGTTTCTCTGGATTACGCTTGTCAATGCGAGAGATACGTTAACCGGGCAACCGACAGCGCAGACCAATTTTTTTCCATTTCTAATTAATTGCTCCGAACGCGGTGAATCTCACTTATTAAAAAAAAAAAAATGGCGACGTCGCCTCTATCGCCCCATGTACGGGAACGTAGTTTATAAGCTCTCCAAACTATTTTTCTGGCGACGCCGAAAGAGGCTGCTAGGCCTGTTCGTCGATCAAGGATTAAGTTTTCATCGTGTACAAGGCGGCGTGGAAGGCCTACGAGAGACTAAACAAGAGGCGTGCTCCAAAGTATTGCCGACAAATGAATAGCGGCGCGAAACAAATCGTCAACAACCCCCACACGTATAAACGGCGTCCCCGAAAAAAAAGTTTATTTACGGCGGCCAAAAACAAATGAGTGTGAACTATTTTCATCAATATTTAGACGCAACATGGAATGACATAAATCACTGAAAATTAGCCGATCGCGATGTAGCTTTCCGGACAATATTTACTCTCATAGATGGCGCTGACTGGTATGAACTGTGCTGCCAAAATACTCGTATGAAACAGTTTGCGGTGGTAACATTACTCTTACTGTGAAACTGATACAGATCGTGACGTCACCACGTTGAAACGAACGTTCATATTAACGGCCGGCGCACATTGGTCAATAAAATAATTGGCCATTTTGAATTCATGACAGACCAGGTTTGTCCTTATGCCTCCAGCTTCAAATAGCAACCAGGTAAAGTACATCACATCTCCGATCGTAGCATTGGCTATGGGTGTGTCTCAATTATTCGAATAAGTTTCTATTTAAACTAATTTAAAGTAAATTGAAGTAGAAAAGAAAAATATCTATAGTAGATAAAGATGGCAACATGTGTTTCTTCAATTGCACTTGTTTAAATGAAACACATGTTGCCGACATTATCTAATATGGTCATAAATTTTATCTTTTCTACTTGAATTAACATAATTAAAAATAAACTCACTCAAATAATTATTCAACGACGGCTCCTAAATCCCATCTCTTATAGGTGCGTCTTAAACGCTCCAAGTGGAAAATAAACAAATTTTAAATACAAGTGAATACCACTGGAGATGTTGATAATCTAAAAAGATAACGAAGTCGCGTGCTCTCAGATCCAGAAACTTTTTCCAAAAGATATAGCGAGGTTGTGTTCCGATTTATGAAAGCATCCGCTGTTTTCCTAAACAAGACGCTCGCAGACGAGCAAATAGGAAAAATATGTAACTATTAATTTCACAGTCGTACATTTTTTGGCAGCAGTGCGCGCAGCTACGTATTTTTCTTATGAATGAATGGCCCACAGGTTTGAAAAAGTCGACGCACTCGCGCCATGTCGCTGTCACAATTTTCCTGGAAATTTTACTTTATGGCAACAGCTGTCAGCGCGACGCTCATATTTGTTATTGAAAATGCCTCTCGTTCAAATACTATTTTAAATAAACTGGTCTATTTGTTATATTCAATACGTGTTTATGCCTTCTACCAACTCACGTACTAGTTGGATCCAATAAATTATATTATTAATTTGACAGACCATTTCAAAATTACGAGGAATATGGTTTAGCGTTTGGAAGGGACCTGACTAATGTTAAACAAATATTTCTAAATGGAATTCTGTCGCGCTAAACAAAATCTCGTGCACTTTAAAAAAAAAGAAGGATCTATCGCATTCGAATATTAAGAAGTACGAGCATATAGCCAGTCATGGACACGTATAACGAAAAACGAAACGCACAATTATGTTATCTTTCAAAATTCCGCCATCTTTCTGAGGATACAAATTTGCATGCTCGCAATTTTTATATAATGTATATTTACGTCTCTTTAATGTGGCACATTGGCGTACTCATGTGTAAATGAATACCGCGAAACTTATGAATATGCAAACAGCCCCAGACTTCATGGTATCACATTGCGCTGGTGTCTGTCTATTCAAGATATATCCTCTCAAGATCCCAAGTGCAATAAATCTAACCATGAATTTGTACTAAAAACTAAATTTCAAAATACACGTTTTGACACCTAGTATCCGTTCTAACATACAAATGATTATTCAAATGAGTATTCTATCCGTAATTGATTTCTTGCCTGTCGAACAGAATTTTTAGATTACGTATTTAAACCAATGGCACATGCTCGATACTTATTAGCGCTCAACGCTAGTAAAAATAAAAATGGTCAGCTACAAATTTGTTAGTTACCACTGAATACATTCTTACGACGTTTCTTCGCAGAAAAATGTTTCTTCCGACATCAATTATTTAAACTGACAGTGGCTGTGATAGGAGAGTCAGGTCTCAGAAGGACACGTGCCTTGGCGCGGATCCGCGTCGACTGAGTTTTATTAAATACCGAATTCTAAAATCACATTACATACTAACACGCGAATAATTACAAAATGATATACAAGTAGAGCACGCCGTGTTCTTGTTCAAACAAACTAATATTCCATTCCGATTGCGTTCGGCGGTGGGCCAACCGAAACTCACGTGTGGAACAAATCGTTTGGTTCTGCGTGTTCTGCTCATTTATATCTGCGGAACGGTTTAGTCTGACTCGAACCTGAAGCGAAGAGACGAGAGGGGAGTTAAAAACATGTTGATCCCCATCAGTTTTGGATTTCGGTGGCTGTTTCGGCGATTCCATAATGTACAATACCAAAACCCAAATATAAAACACGAAGATTTAAATAGAAAACGATACACAACTAAGAAAAAAATACTTTTAATTTGTATTCAACTTTAATAAAATTGCGCGAGTCAAATAAATATCATCTATTGAAGAAAGTGCATCGGTAAGAGAGATAAGGAAGTGTTTCTAACTCATGCGTTCACTTTGCGACCTATGTTTTCTATTTTCAATTTCATTTTTATGTAATGAATTTTCAGTTTACTCATACATTGAAATAAAAATTGCGGATGCATGCCAAATAAATATGAAAAAAACGCGCATTTATTCAATATTTTCCTCAATATTTGCCTTAATATTTGTCTCAGTATCGGGTATTTAAAAATTAGTGAAAGCTTATGACCCAAATTAGTGATTAATTTTGTACTACAGTATCTAATTTACTAATATTTTGTACCCTTTACTTTGCGCACAAATTTGAAATGACCTTCTTATAGTACTGGGAAGAAAAATACAATTATTTTTTCAAATAAACTTATTAAAAATTTTGCAAAACGAAATAGATGCAATCGTTTTAAAATAACTAATCTTTTTAATTCGTCTCATTTTATACTTGTGTGTGAAAATAGAAGATATACCAATTCGACAACAAAACCCCTTGTGCACAAAAAAGACTAGCGCTCCAAAATGCTAGAGTTAATAAAAAAACTACTAACGTCCAAGCACATTCCATAAATGAAGCCGAAGGAGAATCTGCGGAAATAATTGTCCGAATACTGATTAGAAATTAAATTTAAGACGATCGTCATAGAAGACATATGCGATTCCCAATGGGATCATTTTCCATAACGTTTCCCGCGCCACTTTTCCAAGTTTCAGACGCGAGCCCATCAATTGCTCGTCAGTGCAAGAGGCGGATCAATGGAAACCAGGCTCAGAGAAGAAGAATTGACCGAGTTGGTCGGTCGAAAGAAGAAGAAGAAAAAGTAGTGAAAAAAAATTGAGGAGATGAGCACCCGAAAATACATAAGAGAAAATTTTTTGGAAATCCGTTTTTCGCTCGCTGCCGTCGAGCAGACACACACTACGCTTAAACGAATAGCTTCCTATTCGGACGGGCAACGACGGCAGAGCCGTAAAACCTTTTTGCGTCACACACATCTCTGACTGTATGTAGGTTTTTGCCTCGAGTTAAGAGAGTGAACGGATGACTGAGATTTATGACGCGTTCGTACCATTTTGAAAGAATTCTTTTTTTTTTCCTCTTCTCGCTCTCTCCTCCTCACGCTCGCTCTCTCTTCTTTCTACAACGCGCACCCAGGCTTCCAGACTTTGTGCCGGAGAGAGAGGTATTTTATTTCCGCGCTTTTCTTTTCCCGTTCTCTGACAGTGTGTGTCTCCCTGGGTCGGTTGGCTCTCCTTGGAACCGGTGGAACTCGTCGAGTTATTGGGGCGCGTCGCGTATGTCACGCGGCTGCGTCAGGAAAATATGAGTGACGCGCCAGACACGAAAACCCCAACTGAATTCGCAGCCAACTGCGATTCAGATTACCTCATTTTGACGTAGAAGTACGTCTTTGTTTTGAAAAAAAAAAAAATCTCCATCCTTTTATGCGTGATCCCGTACCCCATTTAAATTGGATTTAGTGGCCGGTTTTAAGGACGTTAGAAAAGAGAAAAAATTTGGCGGCAATTTCCGTAGAAATGCGATGAAGCGACGACGGTACTTCAGATGGGGAACCACGCCCCGTCTGGTTGATATGCAAATAATTTAATTAGCGGACGCAGAGGAAAATTCGGTTCCGAAAAGGAGAAAACGGAATTTTGATGCGTCTTTAGAGTCTGGTAAAATAGTTTGGCACACGCGCAAAAGTTTGATGAAAGTGAAAATACCAATAATGTTCGAGAGCAAATTGGTATGGTTAAAACTAGATAACTCTTTCGATGAATCGAGTCTAATGATATAAATTTAAAAAATATATATTTATCGGAAATTAAACTAGTTAGCACGTGTTTTTGCAACTGAATATCATTTTTAAACAACGTATGAAGGAAAAATAATTATATTGCAAACATTTATTCTTTGTTTACATCTTTAAAGTTTGGATCATCTTTTTTTATTTTTCTACGCACTTCAAGAAATATTCCGATTTCCCTGATCCGTCAAGAAGAATGCGAATTTAATTTACATACAATATTTTACCGGATCAAACTCAGAAAAGATGTGCCACGGCGCGCACACTTTCGGTGAAGAGCGAACAGAACTCCATTCTCGTCACGTCACTCCCCTCCCCCCACCTCCTTTTTTCCACGTTGTGAAGCATTACAATGCAAACGTATACGATAAAGCTGAAAAGGCGACAAGGTATAGTCCACGGTGATATTCTCCGAGGGAACGAGTGGGGGGGGATTCCGCGTCTTTCCTTTTCGTCTTGGCACGAAGCCAGAAAATCGGCGACACGCTGCGTTCGGAATCTGGAAACTATCTGCGAGAAGACAAGCACGCCAGTCCCCCCTCTAGTTGGAACTATAAACGCACGCGCGCGCGCTACTATCTCCCCGTGTAACCTTGTTAAAATTTGTTGAAAAGCACTAATGATCAACGATTGTCGGAGGAGAAAAAAAAATAATGCCTCCCTTCAGAGCTATTCTATACCCTCAATGTTGGCGGCACAAAATATAGTATTTAAAAAAAAAAAAAAAAAAAAAAAAAGAGAAAAACGTCATTGAGATTTTAGGCGGGAGTGTGCCAAGTATTTATATATTTTTGGAGAGATCGTCAGGGATTGTCCATTAGTGAGCCGTTCATGCATCGGATCGTTAAAGAGGTTAGTTCATCTTTGTACAGGCCCACTAACACGAACAGGAAGCATAAAGCACAGCTACACGACTTTCCTCGTACAGGATAATGGAATAAAATTCGAGTCACCTAGTGTCACTATGGATAATGACGTATAAACTATATCAATTTTTTTTAATGAATGACATTAATATAAAATATACAGCATCTGGAAATATTTTATTCGCCACTCGTTGTCGATTTGCAATGTTGCAAAATAAAGTAATTGGCATTATTTATTAAGCGAATTTGAATTTGCCATTGGCAGGTTATCGATTTGTTCAGTAACATGTTGACAAAGCTGACCTTCGGGGAACACATTCACTATATCCACTTCCAAGAATTAGGCTATGTTGACATTACTAAATGTACTAAATACATACCGCGAGCTTATTAGCAGGAAACAACTAAGCAATTTGCTTAGGCGGGAGCCCAACTCGTAAACCCTGTTTATTTACAATTCAGATAATCCACCATTAAGTTTGAGCAAACAGGCCATAAAATAGAGCGAATACGTCACCCTGAGCTTCGGATCGTGTAATACAATAGGATAGTCATATTGCATAGGGTCGTTGACGTTTGAACGGCGAATAAGTACATATTTATCCAATTCCAGTTTACTCTTATACCAGCGATAACCCAATGAGACTGGATAAGGTATCATTTCTTAACCGCGATACTGTTGGTACAAGTATCCCATATCGAAGACCGGCCTATCTATAAGTCCCATCTCCGGTCCAACTCAACCTCCCCCCCCCATACCTTCCTCACCCCCTCCCCCTCCATCCTCCTCCCCATCTCCACATTTCCATCTCAAACGTCATTCGCTCTTTCCCCATACCACGTGGCATTGTCATTTCGGGTGCCGAAAGTGTCTCTCTGGAAACGGTGGTTGCCATTTTGGAAACGCGGGACATAAATTATTCATTGAAATTTGAGAAATGCTGATATAAATCAATAAAAAAATTGGCATAGTTTCACTTTTCGATTAATGCCCCCGCTAGATATGAGGATATCGGATACGACGGGTTCATCATAAATGCTCCTTCAAACGCATTTCGCGCGATTCGGGGAGGTATATCATATTTGGGGAGACTCAATGATAGTCAGAGACGTGCTCTGTAATACTGCTATTCGGTGAACAGTAATTCTTGGTATCTTCTTATTATTTATTTATTTTATTATTTTTTGCGAGGTTTCGTGAAACTCGTAAACATTGCGATCCAGTTGACCAAAATGTGAGAAAAAAGTAAATGGGAGTTTAACCTTCAGAGATGTGGGCTTGTTATAATTTGGCAGTAAAGGTCAAAACGTTTCCATATTATAGAAATTTACAGTCATATTCATATACAATTTCATTTCTTTTGATCAAGCATAACCAGTACGACCAGGCTGGTCCAGTCGGTATTGCAACCGACGCACCGCAGTCGTTGCCCATACCGACTGGGCTATGACGAGTCGTGCAATATTAAAAAATTAATATACGAAAATATTTGTATTAAGGCAATAAGATTGCGCAAAAAAACCTGTGCAATAAAATTTAGCAATAAAGTGATGCAATTCCTAAGTTTCGTCACGAGTGCCAGCTAGCCAGAAGAAAAAAGAAAGGCGCACATGACAAGTGGCACTGGCGGTACGCGCGCAATGTGCTGTGTGCAAAAGAATTGGACCAGAACGTCATTGTCGTCGTCGTCGTCGTCGGTAGGCCTATCTATCCGTGTACATGTACGAGAGAGCGCTGCTCTAATTCGAAGGCGCATTCCTCACGTGCGTGGTTTTATTACGCGCCCCAGTCCATTACTGACGAGAGAGCACTCTACCCTAGGCTCAAACAATCGCGCGCACAAGCGTGGATCGCGCGTTTCCGCCAACCCGTTCGCGGTTAGTAAGGTTAGTAGTTATATCATTTCGTTGCGACATGTAGGCACCAAGACGGATTTGTTAACTACCAAGAGCAATCTTGCGTGGTAGAAAAAAAATCTTCCTATGAATGACAAATTAAACATCATCTTGGTAAAAAAAAAATCTCAAGAAAAATGCTCAAAATGTCAATGCAAATTCTTCACCCATTACCCAAGTAATTCGCAATCACCAATGCATTACATTGCATGATGTACTAACAATGTTGAATAGGAACTAATATAAGTTCTTCGAAAAGAGTACAGTTTTACTTCTTTGTAATTCTTTGTCTAACCAAGTAATGCTATCAGAAATAACCTCGTCCAGTCTGGCAAATTTTCGAAATTACTCAATGCAATCTGAGAATTGCTTGAACACAGCATCCCAATAGTTAGGATAGATGTGGCGATCAAGTTGTCGTTTCTTGTCCACAAACCATCGAGATAATGAGCGCAAATTGACATTCCATCGACTGGCATTCAAGATGGCGTCGAAGCGCCAACCAAGCAGCCAACAGCGTGAGAATAATTTCAATGTAATTCGGCGAAGGAGTAGACAACATGACGTTTCCGAAATCAAGCCTGGTTGCGACGCAGTCTCGCATTAAACAGCCGCGTCTATTTTTGGTGACAACCTCAATGTAAAGCAAAACGAGTTGCGTTGGACTTGTTTAATTTGGGCTGGTCAAATGTCATGTGCAAGACAAGACCAATATTTAATTTTCCGTTCCTGTCAGCTGACCAAGACGAAATACTTTTTCTTAATGATTTCTTTTCTTTTTCTTAATGATTTACTTTTTCTTTATGTTTACTTTTTCTTTATCTTTACTTTTTCTTAATGATTTACTTTTTCTTTATGTTTACTTTTTCTTTATCTTTACTTTTTCTTAATGTTTTTTATTTTAATTACTTTTTGCTTACTTTTTCTTATTGTGTTGCTCCAAATTGGTCGCCATTTATTTTATTTAATAAGCTTAGCCTAGCTTAAATGGCATCGAAAGAAATGGCGACGTTTATATCGCAGGACATGACCGAATTCTTGCATTCAAAATTGCTTTAAAAAAAAACGAAAGGGACAGAATCTTAATTAGTGATATTCACTACTGTGATCAGAAATAAATATAAGTGTTTACCCATTACCAGAATTTCGTGAAGAAAAAATGGAAACACCTTAAAATTAATAAAAATAATATTCCGTTCTAACTTCAGGCAAAGACGAGCGATATAGCAACGTCATCCAGTGAGAGTATGATACGAAAAACGTTGTTATTGCCATATATTTGGGGAAAGGTAGCGCGAAAGCAGCGCCAACCTGCGAAAAAGCGAGACGCGAATATTGCAAGAAAATGAATATCCTTAATTCCCGGGTGAACTAACGGATAAAAAAAAATCGACGACAGCGCCATCAGCGTCGATTTACGGCAGGGTCTGTCGCCAACTCCGACAGCATATTTCTGAAGTGTCGGTGCCAGAGAAATGGCCCGCGTACATGTACCGGTATACGTGCTGCACACTCACGCATCACAATATCAAGTATTTTCAAAGAAATACTGGAGACTTGTGAGAGTGGAAAGAATGAAGATGGAGAAAGAGAGAGAGGAGAAAAGAAAGAAGCAGAAAAAAACGCACTACAGTTAGACAGAGCGCACACACGCAATTACCGTGATACTTCACACGGAGGCACTAGAAAGCAACAAAATCATCGTGCGAGGCGTAGAAGATGCTCTATCTGGCACGTACCGGGGTTGCGCGGTACTAGGTATGTTTTAGGGGAAAGGCTCACGCTGTTTATTCAATTTAAAAGATACTTGGGGGTAGGAGAGAAGAAACAAACCGTCGATTCCATCAAAAAATAGCGGTACTAAGAGTTGTTCTCCTAGCAGAGAGGCGCCCAAAAAACAGAGTATAAAAATAGCGCGCGCTCTATATAAAAAAGTACTACTTTCGTGTTCCGCTATTTTTTAAAAATACTTTTTTTTAATACCAGAAAAACTCGCGGTTACTGTGTCCAAAAGGTCCCAGGATCCCGTCTAATTTTAAAATAGAGTCGATAGGATCGCGCTGTGGTCTCGTCAGGGCGCGTTCCCTGTGTGCCACTCAAGGACGCAGACGGGATCAATCCTTGATAAGCTTAAATTGAGGATAGCCGAAATTGTGGCCCGATGTCAAATCAAGATTTGGTTAGCGTAACAAAGCAAAAGTTAACAAGCAAGTTAAAGGAGATATTGGCCACAAAAGAAGAGCGAAATATATTCGAAACGCAGAGTAATAAATGTGGTCCCTTCTAAAGTGTAAGAGAAGAACTTACTCCCTTGGGAAGTCACATTCCATTTGATTTTCACAATGATAAGAGCTGGTAATAATCAACATCGAATTCTTGCCAGCATATGTGCACTTCACTAGTTGAACCGATGAACAACAAGGCAGATGCGTGTGTTATGCAGGTAAGCCGCCGCTAAAACAAGGGGTTGCTTTTGCGAAAGAAGCCTGAAACGTGTACACGCTTGGTCACCTGAACGAGTATGCAAGGCCAAAGTGTGGTGCGACCTACAGTAATGCTGTATCATAAAGCATTGGGTTCCAACTCGACAAACGATTACAGCGCCATCTAGCGATAATGTCAACCGTGCGTCACGCATCGAACCACAAGATCGTCAGCGACACGAGCCGTCCGTTTGCGGTCCACTCGTTTCGGCACCACGTACGAAGGACACGCGCGTGCGCGCGCCACCACGGGTTAACCAAACTTTTAATATTCCAAATTTATAACGCGCCGCGTGTACGCCGCGAATTGCTATAGCCGAAACGCGCCTCAAAAGAGCGAGCGAACAGCCGATCTGTAGGCTAATCGGGTGCCACGCGTCGGGCGGGTGAGAGACAAAATGTGCGTGACGCTCTCGCTCTCGCATGCATGTGTGCACCCGTAGACAAGGCGTAGGCCCATCAATTCATTGCCCGATAAGCCCCGCCACCATCGCCGCCGTCGCCCGTTATTGTTGCCATGATCGTCCGACGCCCCCCACGACACAACGGCACCCACCACTACCACCACCACCGTCATATCACACTGCCGCCGATTCGCGATTTGGGGGCGGGGCGGAAAAATATCGAGGCGGCAGCAGTCGAATCGATCGCTCTCCAACACCACCAACCAGAAATACAAACAGGGCAAAGCGTAGATATCTAGTACGTATAGTGGAGGGGATGGGGGTAGATGGGGAATAATCGGCCCTCTGACAGTTCGTCCCCCGCATTAATCAGTGCGTTTTAATTGATCGTCGGCGCGCGTGCCGGGGTTATTACGTCGACATGCCGCCGCTGTACGGGTATAGCTGCGCCGCGGTCAGCGATATGAAATGCGTAGACGGGGTGGCGTGTTTATTTTAGTCTTGGCTGGTTGCCGATATGGTTATCGGATCCTAATATTAGTATTTGACATCACTGTCGTGTCACCACCACTCTCATGGGTAGCACTACAGAAGGGGCAACTTTTCATCAGTATCCCGGGATCGAATAATTGAGAGCCCGAGCCGGGAATCGAACCCGCCTCGAATCGCCGCCTCGAATCGAATCGAACTCGTCAGGAAAAAATATTCCTTTCTAGAAATTCCAAGGAGACGCATGCCATTTTTTTATCTTTATTTATTTTTCTTAGCTGAATTGCAGTGAGTTAAGGTGAAGAGAACCACAAAGAGTTTTGCTCGAGGTCTGCGATAATTGGTAATGACCATTTCTTACCATCGACCATTTTTTTTTTTGAGAATTGGTAAATATACATTTTAAATCCTCACTAAAAAACCCTTTTTGCAAAAGAAAAGTACCGTAAATAAATATATAATTATATGAATTACTTGAGTACTGGGTAATATTATGACACTCCGGAGAGGGAATTTTCCTCCACCCCGATGCTTTCTTTATCGGCGCTGCAAACAGTAGCACTTCTCGAAATTTGAAGCAATATTCTAAAACGAAATTGACTAGAAGATCGCGCAACGATTTCACCTCTTTAATTTAATCCTCCACATGTCTCATAACGACATTCCGGAATCAGACACACGACAAGTAGTGACGTCATCTCAATTCTCACTGTTCAATTATCATGCAATTTCAATAGTCATTAAAAGTTTATAACGAGTTTCATCGAGTGACACTAAAATTCTATACAATTATGGCAGTATATATTTTCATGTTTATTGTAACATTGAGGATGCCTGTCTATCTGGTCACGTATAAACACAGTTATGGCCTTATGATAATTGTCACATAATAGGCATAATCCCTGTTTTACTAGCGTGACATCCGGAACATAATCATTATTTATCGCCAGCTGTATTCAATTTAATTCCGCGTAACCTGACAAACACAGGAGACCCTTCATTCACACACTAAATTAATCTAAATCCACGAGAATTCGTCCCTGCCTAGCTTCAATCATTGAGCGTGTGCCTGGACGATGAAAGTCGCCATCTGACGGGTATAGTGGGTAATCAGGGGAACGTACACAAACGCATGCTAATTAAACAAAACGACCGTTAAAAATGTCTACTATCTATAGCCTCAACTTTTAGTCTCAACTCTTTATAACTTCATGATTAAGCTAATATTTTCAACAAAACCGTAAAGTCTTGTCTCGACTCCTGATGACGGCACTGACAAGTGTTCTCCAACTGGGTTGATTCGATGACCCGGGTTCTTCTGGTAGTTTAAATTATCGAAAACACTATGGAAATTATTGCGGATAGTACCTTATTACGTAAAGATTTTGCAAAGCATATGTTATGTACAAGGGAAATATTAAAAATAATTTTTGTACACATAGACCACCATGTTTAAACCAAACTGACGCAGCCTAAAAATGTCCCTACAATTTGCCTCTTTCCTAAAATCCCTCATTATTATCTCCTAGTTTCTGTCTTTTGTTTGCGACCTTAGGTCGGTGTTGGAAATGTCAAAAGTTCCTGGCGGCAAATTTAGTAGGCGGATTATGCAAGGAACTAACAAGCCACGTTTTGTTTAAAAAGAGACGTCCTGAAAAAAACATTTCCTGTGCACTATAGGGTCAAAAAGCTTAAAACTGTCACTTGCAATAATATGGTAATGCCGCAGAACGCACAAGTTGCGACAAACATGTTAAGTCCAATAGAAGTAGCGCAGCATTTGTCTATATATATTTTTTTTTGCCTAGCTAACGTTTCCAGGAAGAGAAGAAAAAATGTGTAATACATTTTTTTGTGGCATGCGAAATAATGCAAACACTTATACTTTTGTTTTAACAACGAAAAGTTGTTCTTGAAAGTTGTCGCTTTTTCTTAAGAAAAACACTGTCATTTTGTCTTCTTATTATTTTTTTGTCTTTGTCGTATTGCATCCTGGCAAAATGCATAATCATGCGCAGCCACAAACAAACCAGAGTAGAAGCTTTTTTTTTTTACAAATGCAGATAATAAAACGGATTCGATTTTTAAAATATTTAAATATTAATTCGCAAAAATATGTTGTTGCTGTTAAGTGCCATCGAGACGACCCCTGGTGGCCAAAAATTAGACGTTTAATATTCCGTTTAGAATTACGAGCAAATACTTTGACTACTTTGAACTACAAACTAATCTCAATTGATAAATGCTAGACACAATTAAAGCAAAAAATAAAACTCCTCCAGGTTTCTGCATTTTTCAAGGCACGATAAATTTAATATTTGCATGGTATATTTGCATAGTACAATCACGCTAAAAATATTATGTTGTAACTATATTTAGATATCATCGATATCATCGATTAGATATTTAGAAGAGTAATACCCATTTTATATGTATTCAATATAATGCGATACAATGCATTGATCGCGAAGTCACCGTTTATTTCGCCTATCATTGCACCTCATACGAGGCACGATTATTAAAAGTCTCACTCGCAAGTATTCTCTATTTTTCACTCTCTTTCCGCAGTAGTGACTCGACTACGGAAAGTTAAGACTTACAATCCCACCCTTTCGACATTGTGAGTTGTAAAATTCGTCGCCACACATTCGTTCGTCGCATCGCAGTAACGCGGGCTTTATCTGTTTGTCTCCTCCATCCGCGCACACACACAGTATATCGACGGCTTATGATTATAACAATTGATTTTGAATATTCCTGAGGGGATAACCGCGCCAAGCATAGAAAAGTTCGCCGATTTTATTAGGTGTTAAACTATACGCTATTGCCAGAGTTGGCACGCCGTATACGCGTAAACTGATAACGTTTTTATAGTGACACGTCAGTACCTGACGCGGTTGCGACAGCCTCGCAATTTTGTGACCTACTTCGAATGATCCGTTTTAAATTATTCGTATGAAGAAGTGGCCCGTCTGCATTGTGTTTCATAGTTTTACCGAGAAATGTTATCAGCACTAATCAAACAGGTGATTTACAGTGATACACGGATTCGGTTTGAAAATTATTTTAACAAATGCTAATTTTGTTACCTTGTATTTAGATTTTGTTACCTTGTATTGACTCTGTATTTAGTCACTTGTTGTTAAGTCCTTCGTGTCGTCTCCGGACCCCGACCCTCGATCCCCCGACACCTGGTGACTTCAGGGAGCAGA
>JAUJYS010002512.1:0-14651 GCA_033995665.1 Melogona broelemanni
ATTGCCACAGCGACACGAGGGGTACAATAACCTCCTGTAGTGCTATTCACTACAGTGATCCGGAATAAAAAAAAAATGAAAATGTGCAACCCTCATAGTTCTGTATCGCCAACAACTACTGTTAATAGGAGGGAGGGGGTCCGACAGCATAGTTCAGATAAAATTACTTCTGATAGAGTAAAATGTGGTAGCTAATAATTATTTGTCCCTATGTTTTGCAAATTTAGGACTTGTTCTTATAAAAATTCGTGCTCATTATTTTGCTTCAGACGTTCGTAATGCCGACAAATGACTTAATAGTTGGGACTGGGGATACTTGTGGCCAAGTGTTTACGTAGGAGGCAGCACTGTTCTCTTGACCGCTCGTCCTCTATCGATACCTTTTGTTGTTTCATGTTTAATTGGTCCTTTGGACCGGGACTCCTAATCACTTCCGTCCGAGCCACACAACCCCCCCCCCCTTCCCTAACCGCCCACATACACGTCAATTAGCCCACCAGGCCTACTTGACGTTGATCAGCTGTTCCCCGAAGCTTGTAAGTCTACATGTCCAGTTATCGACAGGTTTAACTCTTAAGTGGGCATCGTGTAGCGAAGATTGCTCCCTGGGCGGCTAACCTAATGTACGCCCTTCTCGCCCTTGTTTATCCGCTTGACCGGAATTTTATTATATGAAACTTATTTTTACGGTATTAAAAAAAACATAACAAGAGATGAAAAAAATAGGAGGATAAATCATAATCTTATTTAAAAAAAAACATTTTTCATTATTAGTCGTTATTATTGTACTTTAACACGGTACGGCGCTGCGATCGCTAATACCATCCATTAAAACGGGCCCAGAAGGTTTGTGATTAATATATCTGTTCGTACCATCAACAAGCACGTAATAATCAAACGTATTTACTTAACGTTGATGACTGAGCACAGATACCGTACGCTTCCATTACCAACATTGTATACCCTTTAGCGAGCATGGCGCCGTAAAATATAACGATGTTACGATGGCCTGACCAAAGTTAAAATCACCAATCGGGGGTTATGAGAGGCATCTGATAGTGGTGACCCCCATTCATTCCCCCATATACCTAGACAGACATTTAATGATCACGGAACAACTTTTTTCATCGTGATTATTAATTGATGACGTCTCGACGGCGACCCGCACGCTACGATATTGATCAAGATCCGGGGCCCGCCCGTTCACACATGTACGGCACTCCTCGTAAAATGCCAAGGGCGCGTTCAGCCTCTCTGATCGATATTTTTTTTTGGCGTTCGAGGAAGAGCCCCATTATGCCCCCGTATTGTGAGCGACGATGATGAGATGGGAGTGAAATTGAGAATGTGCCAACATTTTAATTGGCAGTCTTTCTAATACAGTTTCTTTTCTTTTTAATAATTCTGGCGAGTACCATCTGCGCTCTTCAATATTGTTTTTTATTTTGCTTTTTGAATAGCATCACAATGTAAAAAGAGAGATTTTTTGTATTTACTTCTGATCTAAAAGATCCCTCTATAGTGGAGGAGGGGAGGGGGGGCTGACAGCGGTAAAATTGAGGATTTGCATGTGATCACATAAATTGAGAAATACCGTATGGTGTAGTAAGCATGGGCTCTCAAAACCACCATGGTACTCACCTGGTGCGGTGTCGATATTCCGTAAAACTGTGTTTTTCTCATAATTTCAATTAGGAAGCTTCATGTTGAACCACTTTGAACGTTACTTTTACCGTTTATTTTTCTATTTCAATCACTAAAGAAGAAAAAAATTGTTTTGCGGAACAGTTTCGATTTCAATCCCCCCCCCGTTCCCTCCCACTCTCGACCCCAATTGCCCTACTATGTAATTCTTATCATCGTTCAACCCGGAAATTGGAGGACTTGAATCAATCCAACTTGATTGCTTCCGGCTGGCTGTGTTCATTCCACTCTGACCCCATCGATCCCTGACACATGCGTGTCGTTATGTGGCAGCCTATTTTTTATTCCCGGTTTCTTAAAAAAAAAACTTGTGTCGCTACTGGAATTTTTTTTAACTCTTCTTAAGAACGACCAGCCATTCACTAAGATAAATACTCTGATAATCCAACATTTCAAACGATTGTTCGCAGTCACGAAACGATTCATTTTTTTATCGTTCAGAGTTGTTTCATAGTTTCGTTGACCCACCCTCCCGACCCCTGCCGGGCTCTGACAACTTTGAACCCATGATCCGCGACACCGAGTCACCGACTGAGTAGGAGAAAGTGGATAGGGGAGGGGGTAAAGTCTGAAACGGTAGCGGGTAAGCGCCCTCCTTTTCGGGGTCATTGACTTCCCCATACCCGTGTTTGGGTGTGTGCTTCTTGCTCCCACTCGAGACTCGACATCGAAACACCGGAGCGGTTCGTCGCTCGAGCTGAGCGCATCTACGTGACGTCATCCAGCTCTCAACTTCCGATCATGCGCAGAATACCTCTCAGACAGCCGTATCAGCGCAAGAACAGCTGTTTGGCTTCTATGCGCTTCGGTGTACACGATTTGGCTTTTGCCTGGGACGGAAGCGTTACCGGTTACCAAATTGGGTAGCGGTAACCGTTACTCACTGGTTACGTCATGATTACCTTACGGCAGGGGTACGCTTACAAATTATCGTATACGACTCCGTTTTGTTCGGTTGACATCAAAATTGCGTGCTCGTTTAGGCCTAACCAAAATTGGCGGTTTCAAAAACAGATGACCTGAAGTGAGTCGGGAGTGTCAGTGAACGTGAAATCTCCATCATAATAATGGCCCTGAAGAGTACCGTCGTTTAAGTGGCCTTTGAAGCACTTGTATGGTCTATGAAAAATCAATGTGCGGCGCTGGGAATATTCAAATTAGCGGACTGCTTCCCCTTTTCCTCCTCCAAGCATTTTTGATGTCAACAGATTTGTTGTTTTGACCGCGTCACTCTGGTTCAGATGGGCTTTTCAATCGATGGCCACCTCACAAATTGGGCGCCGGGCAGAGTGCGGAGCGCACGCGGAGTTGCCTTTGTTGTTCTGATTACAGATTTGCGGATATTGTTGTCTAGCTCGAATGTCGTGTCTAATTAGATCCTCCTTCCCCCCACCTCGCCATCGCCCACAGAGGTCAGCGTGCGAATTGACGTTTCCGGCCATTGGGGAACAAAGGATGATTCGGGTCGCCGGGTGACCAGGGGAAAATGGCGGCCGAACGACCCGCGCCGGCGGCCACGTTGTTGTAGGAACAGAGTGATTGAAAATTAATCTTATCTAATCCAATTACGCATCCGAGGGGTAGGATTGGGCCTCCCTTACTGGGAACTACCATATTTATGCAAATTATACCAAAGTTTTTTATAACTAATAAATAAAGAAGGTGGATGCGTAAATGCTACATGACATTTGAAATATGAGAAATAGCCTTCAACCATAGAAGACAAGAAACGGCAACTTCTTGGATAATCTTTTTTATTGTATTATCGTCGAAAAAAATATTACAATAACACGATGTTGTATAACTGCATGGAAATTATCTGTTAAGCGGTTATGTACAGTTATGTAACATCGTGTTATTGTAATATTTTTTCGACGATAATACAATACAAAAGATGATCCAAGAAGTTGCCGTTTCTTGTCTTCTCTGGTTGAAGGCTATTTCTCATATTTCAATTGTTACTTCTCAACGGCTTCTACGGACACTCTTCAAAATGCTACATGACAAACGTCATGAGTTTAAAAATTGATAACAGAATTGTCGTTTTAAAATTTATTACAAAATTTCGTTTATCGCGTTCTGGGAACTAATTTATAAAATAAATATGTTTATCTTCGACCAGAGAAGACAGGTGTTATAAATATAAAAATAAATGTTAAGACGAAGTTTTAATAAATGTTTACAAAATTAGACAATTAACTATATTCGGTTTCAAAAACATAACACGGCAATGCAAACGCTAATGCCATCCAAATTGGGCGTATCGATCCGTTTGAAGAGCGCTTGTCCATGACGTCACCAGAAGTCGGAAGCGAGTCGACGGAACATAACAACAATAATCCATCCATACAAACTGGCCTGGCGTGGCTGTGAATAGCCTGTGATCGAATATAATACCTCCATTGTTATATACTCAACAATCACAGGTGTTCACGAACAGTCATGAAGAAGCCCACATACTTTTAAAAAGTTCAATACTTTCTTCGGTTAATCCCACACCGCTCTGCGATCGCAGTGCCTTCTACGTCCATGAGCACAAGTTCGTTGAAGCCTAATATAACGAGCAACGGTTGATCTAAGCTAGACGGCGTGCTGCCTCTAGCATTCCCCGTTGAATCTCATTAGGTGGAGGCGTGTGTGCCCGTGTGACCACGGCCCCCGAGCTCGCACTATTCCCGCACTTCCGATTACCCGACGCCGCCATCACCACCACGACCGCCCCCCGACAGCCGCCACCTTTTTCCATATGCCGTAAACGACCTGTTGATTGCAATTACGTGCATTTTATCGTTTCCAGTCTCCGGTGGCCGACTCGGGCTAGATTGGAAAGAGCTTGTGTCGGACCGAGATAGGTGTTGTTTGTGGGGGAGGAGGGAGGGAGAAATGGAGGATGGGGGTGGTGAATTGGGACTCTGAAGCTCGCCATCGCCAACGGTCGCGTTGGGCTTCACCAGCCAGCTCGTCACGTGCGCTGGCTTGTTGTTGCCATGCTCGGCAATTCAGTTAGTAGCTGGTTCGACGTGCGCCGACGCGTGCTGTTCGGCTGACGCCAAATAGATTGCTTGCCAATCGCTTGGGAATGGTTCGCCTCCCTTCCACCCTTCCCCCGGGGGCGCAGCGTGGACGTGCGCCGTGGCTGTTGCTGGTATTGGCGGCAACCACGTTGATATGACGATGGACCTTCAAAACGTTGGTGGATATTTACAGTCGCTGAGGTGGGGTTTTTACACGGTCGGTCCAGTTCGTCAAACCTGGCTCCATGGAGCCGTAATTTTTTGCTGCTCCTTGGAGGTTTTCAAGTGAAAACTGAAATTGGGAGGTGCCGTGTGGCTTGGTGGTTAGCGTGATTGCCTACGGTGCTCGTGATCGAGTGGTCAATTCCGGCCACCGAATATTTTTGGGCAATTGAAATTTCTAAGCGTGCTTTTCTTGAGAATGAGAGTGTAACCATGGGATCTGTTCCTTTACGGTGTCGGGTACACGCTAATGATCCTTACCTAGGTCAGAAGTTTAGACTATTTCAAAATTCCAAATTATCGTATCACCCCTGGGGTTTTTTTTAAACGAATATGTTGGTAAGACTTCTAAACAAACAGTATAGAAAAAGTGGTAAAAATAAGATATATTCGTTCTTGACTAGTTATTTGATAACCGCCATAGACCCATCCGGGGCTGCCTGAGGGTACACGTTGTAATTACAATACAGTTGATCATTTCCGGGGTACCGAAGCTAGGGTATTAGTTCGTAGTTGTGGATGGCCCAGTTCCGTTACGAGTGCCGTGACGACAGAATCCATGTTTACGTCATTCGGTTTCGGCTTGAGAGCTTGATGGATGCACGTCTCTTCTGTACGTCAGTCACAAGTTCAGTTTTAATTATTTATAGAAGCGGTTGGTTTCGCGTTGGGCTTGCCACCACCCACCGTGACCCGATTTCGGTCCGAAGATCGATGGATCCAGGGGACATGCGCGCTCACCCCTCTTCCTCTTGTTCTCCTGTTGTCCTCTTAATGCTGAGGCCATTTGCGCAAATCGTTAACGAATGTTAGGCATGGTTTACATGATCAATTATTTCATTTGGGGGGGGGGGGAAGTGCTGTGTGCTAACTGAGTGATTTTAAAAACTTTAATGGATCCATGGAGCATAAACGTGAAAAATTATGTGGTGTAAATATGGTACCTTAGATCACGTGCCGCATTTAATAAGACCGATCAATATTTCATTTCGAATATCTTCTTTATGCGGGCGCGTTGTATAATTAACATTTCTAGCAGGAATCCAGCAGCTTGTTGCTTCCAGCTGGAAAACTTAATTTGTCTTCCCATATCAAGGATCTTCGGGAAAAAAATTACGATCGGTTTTATTTCACGAACACAGTTAGGTTAAAAATATTAACCTAACTGTGTTCGTAAATAACATTATTTTATATTGTCAATACAGTTCAACTTCTATATCGGCGTGTATGCCAGTCAAAGAACATGCGAGTGCTCGAACATTCTAAGTAGAAAACAGTTTAGTTTGAATTTAAGCGCGTCAATATGAAAACGTTTTTCAATTGGTTGATTAACGCGATTACTCGTAGCCGTAACTAATGGACTGTGATTTCGAGCTGACCAGATTTCATTCTGCCGACCGGAAATTAACCAATCGGCGCCAGCCAAATCGAACTTGAAACTATCGGGCTGTTTATTCAGTGCTCGTAATTAAACTCGAGCGGAACTGGCAGCCATTGATGGGCCATTCACAACCACATGTTGATCACGAAATAACATTACATTAATCGCCACTCGCGTCTTGATTTTTTTATCTGGAAGTAAACAGATATTTTTTGCATTACCAGGTTACTCAGAGTCTGGTGATTATTCGTGAAAGTTTAGTAAAGTCAGCGAGAAATGGATTGATGTTCATTAGATACATTCTCGTGTTAAATCGCTTACCAATGCTACATCGCACTAAAAATTGGTGCCCTGTATTATCTTTTGACGAAGAGCAGTTGTTTTGTTCCAGCTGTTGAACGATGAGCGTGGGATTACTATCGATAGTTTTTCCGACTAACATTAACGTTTCCGGCGCCTTCCTGGAAGTCAATTGACCTTGAGTCCACTAGGTTCTGGGAGTCCATTGGCTTGTACAATCTACCATCGCCTATGAAATGACAAAATGGGCGCCACCTGCTTCTAAAGCGCAGCGCCTATAGGAGGCCACTGCGGTGTGACTTCTTGCCACCAAACTTCCTTAAGGATGTGTGTGTGTGTTTGTTCCAATTTTTTGTCTCATTTCCGAAACGGACGCGTCTTTGGGGAGCAAAATATTAATTTTTCCGGTTTATTGTTCTCCCTGTGTGTATTTACGGCAACCATAATGCGTTTGTTTTTGTCGCAGAGACCTCGCGCGTGCGCTGTATTTGGATATGGCGAGCGCGATAAGGGCAATTATAAAAGAGGCACGTGAAGAAGAAAAAGAACGGGGACGGCCATTTTTATCGGCCAAATAGGGCTATCGAGTTGTGGGGGGGCTGCGGCCGCGGCTAATTTTAGAACTTAGTGTTTTGTTGCTACGGGCGATAACTAGTGCGCTCCTCCCAAACCCCACTCCGGTACAGGGCCATGTAACTCCTCCCACCACCATCACCACCACCCCGTGCTCTCGTGTGTCCGTATTGTGTTTACTAAACGCACTTGCACGTGTTCCATGCAGAACGACGCGATAACGCATAGAAAATGTGTATCGAACCTGGGAGAGTCGGGGGCTGAGCTGCCTTGGTCGCTCTGAACCGGTTGTCCCGGCGCATTTCATAACCCACTACAGACTACATTAAAAATACCTTTGATTTATCCATTTTTACGCAAAAAAAAATTGGAAATAGATATGCCGCGAGTTTGAAAGCTAATTGACAAATCGATATCCTTGCAATTCCAACTGTCAAGGCTGACCTTCAAATTGCGGACGCCGTAGAATATCTAAACCTCTTCAATGTCCTCCCCCTTCCACATCCACAAATTTTTATTTTATTTTTTTTTTAATTCACCGTTTCGCCTAGTGAATTTCGCCTAGAATACTGCACCCTCGTGTCTCTTTGGAGATATGTGAGGGGCAGGGACGGGAAGGGAAGAGGGATGCAGCTGGAATAGCCAGACTGCAGGATCCACCCCTAAGCTCTGGACTCCCTAATGGAAGCTCAGGGGTGACGCCAGTACCCCAGGCTAACTAATAAACGAAAGCCTGCGCCTGGAATCGAACCCAGGACCGTTGGCTTCGTAGCATGTCCCCATACCCACTGAGCCACCGGTTCGTACTAAATTAATGATGTAAGCGTAACATTGCACCTCGTGACGTTTTTTTTTTTGCAAAATAAATTATTTTTGGTTTGGGCATTTTTTCCAATTGGACATTTTTTCCATCACACCGTACACCGTGCCTTATTTCTGAATGAATGCAGCTTAATATTTGTGATTATTTTCTTGGATAACTACGAAGATATGACGTAGTTCACTCTCATGGAACATTTTAATTATCAAATTCAGACGTATCCTCGATAAATAATTCTCTTATAAATAAAAGGTTGTATCCATAAAATTAAGTTTTTTTATAAATTTAATTGTTTCCCCACTAAAATAAGTTTCCTTTTGGCGGTCGGTCGGTTGTGAACGGCACCACCGTAACAGGCCATTATTTATTATGTGCCATCGTGTACTAGATGGATATCGGACGCTGCTTCACGAGCTGCTGCTCTCCTCTTTTTGTAAACGGCCTTCCTCGGAGTACCCAGGCGAGGCCTTCCACAAAGGCAATCCAATTATCAGCGATCGAATCGTGCAAAGTTTCGGTTCACTATACTATACACTACACGTGCAGACACAGCAGACTTAAACTCCATAGAGCAACCAACCTATTTAATACCTGTATGGAGGTCGGCCTGCCCCGCACAAGTTAGTACTGCAGGTGTTCGTCTATCGCGGCTACATGTCATGCATTTAATATGCTGATTCATATGCTATGCTATATTAGGCCCTGTATATAACCTCCATCCGGTCCCCCGCTCGAGTTGACGCACATTTGTGTGCACTGCTGCAGGGCTGTCGTGTGCAGTGCTCGTAACTCCCCATTTGGAACTGATTTCGAATTTTCGGGGGTGGTTCGTGAAAAGTACCGTACTTGTAATCGGGATCGGAAGAAAATAATAAAATGTAATAGGAAGAAAATAATAAATTGAAAAGACCTGACAACCAGATCAGCTCTACATGAGGTTATTATATTTCTCTTAACGATGGAACATTAAATGGAAGGGTGCATTCTCACCTGTATACCGTGATAAGAATAAACGGGAGCCAGAGTCGGGATTCCAACCCAGTATCACCGCATCATAGTCGTTCGCTCTACCACTTGGGCTACGACGACCATATTGATTTCATTACCTCTGTGACCTATTAAATTTTGATATTGGCACTTTAGAAATCTTTCTTTTAAATTGCTAATAGCAAAGTTTGAAAATTAAACGTCGCAGGACCCCGCTAAAAAATTGGTGCGGGCCGCCGTCTCAATGTTTGATTTTAGGTTTTCCGACGCAATTAATTAAAATTGATGTTTGTATGAATGCTAAATATATGTAATATGTATGCTAAATCTTGCCAAATGTCTCCAGAGACGTAAACAACATTTGTTTTTCTTTTGGAGTTATTTTTAATTATTTATTTTTACAATAAACGGTTAAAATTAGTCCCGAAACGATATCGTTTCGGTCTCTAGCCTAATGTGAAACCGAATACTGGTAAGTTATATTTGCAGTTATCATTTGAACTAAAAGCATATATTTAAGATACATTAATCATTTTGTGAAACGTATTGCCTATATGGTCTCTGTATTAATTTCGGCTGACTGCCTTGACCTCACCATGCTTTTTTGCCTCTTGAAACCTTTGACCTTTTCCGCCCCCTCTACTTCACATTGGAGTTATTAATTATATTTTAGTATACAGTGAATGACGCAATTGGGTCGTTGTCGAGTCTTGACGGCATTGATTTGTCAATATGCACGTTGCGATCCTTTATGCATCGACGTTAGGCCCAATTCCCAAATGGGGTTTCGGATACCTTATTGCCGTTCGATAAACCACGTATATAATGAGCTAAAAAAAAACTGTTTAATTCGGCGGAAATAGGACACGGTGAGACGATCGGCTGATCTGTTGAACCTGGTTGTCTTTCAGGTTTGCCCTTTTGTCAGTGACGCCTGTTCGACCCAGCTCGCAGGTTCTGGGTTCGAATCTCCGGCTGGTTGGAGAAGAAATTAAAAACAATTTAATTTTTTAAAAAATCATTTTGGATGCAACTTTTTATTTATGCACAAACCTAAGCATGAACTTTATTTGACGGCTTAAGCTATTTGTGACGTTTTTTTGTATAGTTCGCTACGGTGATATTTAATTCACTACGGTAGTGTTGAATATAACTAATCATGCTACAATAGAACGAATCACCTCTTTAGGACGAAGAAGTGCTGTACGAGAAATTTCAGTCAGCGGGTGATGTGCCGAGTAAGACTGTACAGAGTCCGCATTAACACCACCTTTATTAATGAGATTGTCAATGAGAGGCCATACGCAGAACCTTTTTTTAATCTATAAAGTTATCGCTAGATAAATTTTTGTCGTCTCCTGTTTCCTAATTATCGCAGATCACGTAGCCCTTTCTCACAATCTTGTCTTATACATGCCCACGTGCGGAAGTGGAGAAGTTTACAAATAAATGAACGACCGTGTCCCGGAACAAGGACATGTCCTTTGCTGATAGCAATTGATAAAGTTGCATAAGAAATTTCCAAGGTTATTAAAAATATAAGGTTAGCCTATGTTTTTTTTGTTTTTTTAATGTGCGCGTCACCTGGAAGCCGTAGCGGAATTAGCTGGCATACACATTCACGCGAGACAAACTATCGTAATAGAAGGGAGTTCCAAAAGTTAACTCAGGAAGACTGATTCGAGCCGAAACGGGGTGTATTCACTTTTTGGCGGTAAAACAACTATGTGTCTGTGACGTCCCTGGAAGCCTATCGTGATTGGCTGGCGCAATCAAATATCATTTCTCACGTAGTCTTTTGATCGTTCGTTGTCAAGAGCCAAAAAAATGCTCCAGTTTCTCTGACTTTGCTTTGCGACTCACGCTTCCAGATGACGCAAACCGCGTCATCTGGAAGCCTATTGTTTGCACCAAATACTCCCTCGGTGGCGCAAAAGCTCATTTTACAAAAGTCCTCGCATAGGCTTATTTGTATATTTAATAACCTTTAAAATTCCAACCTCTTTTGTAGTTAGATATATTTTTTTTAGTATTTAGTAGGAAACAAATTACTTCCCGACTCTAGCGATTATATTTTTTTGGATCATCCACACTATCACTAGGTGGCCCACATTTCGTCATTTGACAAGTGACATCATTTGCGATTGTCTATGCTACGGACAAATTTTCCAAATTCAAATCTACTGTTGGGAAGGGTTAGGCGCAAGTAGGCTTGAGCACTGTACCAAATCGCAATGCAAAGTCTAACCGTGTACTTAGATTGTTATTTGTCGGCATTTGTGTGTACATTTTGTATTTGTTTATCACATGCTCCTGTTGCTGTGATGGCACCATTGCGCCCACGCAAATACAAATGTTTACAATGAACATTCAATCGCGCAGTACTAATTGCGACATGTAATTGATTGTCGCAAAGTTCGACCCCGAAATTATCGTTAACACAGTGTCAAAAGATTGCCAAAATATTGATTTGATTTATTCTATTATCGTTTCAGATTGGATTACCAAAAAAACCACGCCAGTTTCAACCGCTTCAGTTGACACTACAACCCAAACTGTAGGGTTAGTCGACGCCACAAACCGGAAGTATAACTCGACGGAAGTCCCCGGCAACAGTTAGTTGAGTTAGTTGGTGGTATTAGTTCCCGGCAGAACTGTCCCGTCCAGAAATCGCCAACCACCATTCTGTCGCCGTTCTCCACCACCAGACGTTGCCACGCTCGACGGCAGATCGCGAAGCGCCTCGCCCCCCTCTGTATGGTGCTACGTTAGCGCGGTGACCTCCGGGGTCACGTGTGTGATTTGGCGTTGCGACCACCACCACGTCGCAGGTTCGTGTCCCGCCGTGGACGACTGTCAATTTTTTATTTTTTTAACGACGCTGTGCAGTCGCCGGTGACTATTCCATGTTCGTGCTCGGCCACAAATGGACGTTCCGGTAGTCAAAGGTGCCACCACCACTACGGTTTTATTTTTTAATTTCGACGACGCCGCCACGTACGACCATGAAGCCAGTCGGCCGATTTTATTTTTCAAACTTTTGTTAGTTGGACGCGGACACTATTTGTGCTAAAAGGAAGAAATAATATCGTGCAGTTTGGGGGCAACCCGAAAAGAAAGTAGTGTGCGGGATTTATTTCTAATTTTACCCCCGGTTTTTAATTATTTTTTTTCTACACGCGGAAAGAGTTGTTTTTACCATCGATCGCCATCAGACGTTGGTTTTAATTTTCGTCGTCGCCGCGCACCAAAAATTCCGTGATTAGCAAACTCGAGTTGGGAAGTTGCTAAGTTTCGACGTCGTCCTCTAGCTGTCGCTACCGTCGCCCCTCACGTGCGAAGATTTTTCCTCACGTTGCTAATCGGCCGGTTGGAAAAAGCGGAAGTAGCTCGAGCGAGATCACGTGCTGTTGTCGACCGGATCCTCCGTTACCCCTTTGGCCCACTCGGCACGCGCCCCGTTTCGAAACTGGGTCTCGTGGTGTCCGCGCGCGTCCTGATTGGCTACTCGCCGTCGTCGCCGGACCCAATCGCCGCCGCCGCCGCCACCATGGTGAAGACGTTCCAGGCCTATTTGCCTAACTGCCATCGCACTTATAGCTGCATTCACTGCCGTGCGCACCTGGCCAATCACGACGAGCTCATCTCAAAGGTGAGAAAATGGGATCATTGAGTGGGAGGTGGGGGAGGTGTTGTTCATACGGTGCCACTAAGTTTTTACAAACTTTTGTCAAGTGTTGGTTACGTTATTTTTGAAAAAGAAATTCGTCCCCGTTCCTCCATCGAATAAAAATAATTAAGCCGATCAAGCGGGATCGTCTCTCCCTATAAATGAGACTGCTAAAATGACATTCTCATTCGAAAACTGAATACACGATAAAAATAACTTCCGTTACAGTTCTTCAAAAAAAAAAAAAAAGGAACGGAATCGTTGTAAGCGTTTCTTTCTAAAAATAGGAACGGAGACATTGCAGAGCTCTCGACAAAAAGAAAAATCCTAGGAACTCGTTTCATGTTCTTCGAAAGTTTCATATTCCGTCCCTAGTCGTTTTTTTGTTAGTGTTGCAAGCTGGTGTAAGCTGGTGTGCCAATGTTTGGTCATCATGTTTGGATAGTTTAAACCAACGTGTTTTCGCCTCAGCAAAGTGACATTTTTATTGATCGAAGCCTAAAACGTTGGCTACTAAAATTTTATCCTCGCATTTGGCTGATGGCCAATTCTCCTCAGCGGTTTACGAATTGATGACCCAGCGCTGTCATAACATGTGTCGGTCGGTCGTTTTAATGACCTCAGCACTTCGGCAACAATACGGGAGTTATCAAACTGTTGTTGTTTAGGTCGCTTTTATTTTGGACGGTACGATCAACTTTACCTTCCATTGACGTGGTCATACGGAAGCTTTTACTCGAGTATTTCATAATAATTGTTGCGATTTTCGCGGGGGAGCTATTTTAGCAAAAAAAAACCCCTGTGTTGGTACAACAAGTCGAACTGAATGGCCTTTCCCGTCCAATGGTTTCCAGCCAATTTCGTTGGATTTATATAGGGTGTTTTTTATGTGTTTTGCTGACTGAGCGAACAGCTGACCCTGGCGACTAATGCAAATTGCTTGCGTCCGATCAAATTAAGTATTCCTGCTTTTCTGAATTGAAACAATGGCGGCCCGTGATAAGTTTTCGTGAATGAACGTAATCGAGTTCAGTCGTCGCAACTCAGTGGTAGAGCATCCGTCATATGCAGCGATCCCGGGTTCGATCCGGGGTTCGATTCCCGGGTCGGGATTACGTTATTAGATTTCGATGTGCTGTTGAAAATGTGCCTTGCAGTACTTATTTAGAAGGGTAAATAATCTCCTGTAGTGATGACAATCATCGATTGGATAACATATCGGATCTGCGACTTGCAGTACTTATTTAGAGGGGTAAATAATCTCCTGTAGTGATGACAATCATCGATTGGATAACATATCGGATCTTTTTTATTTTTGACTGGATAAAAATTGCCGGCTCAAATCACCTGGGAAGTTTTATCTGTTAAGTCCTTATTGCTAAGACATGGCTTCCAAGTCATCGTATGCCGAGCCGCCGCTATTTCTTTCGCGTAACCTACGAAGCACCGTGTGACTCGTTAAAATCGAATGACCACGCGAAAGTACTTTTGCGTGATATCCGGGTAGACTCGTAATCTAAGACTGCACTTTAAATCGAGTACACTACTTTGTTATTTTTTAAAAGTTATTTCCCGGTGTTTACTTTGAACGCAGGGCAAAGCCCGTGTTTCTTCCGCTTTATTTTTACGTATGCCTTCATTGATGTTACTGTTGCAGTTGGACAAATATTTATATTATTATCGTATTTATTAATATATTATATAGCGGATCTGGGTTCGATTCCCAGCGCAGCCGATTGTTGGATTGGCTTGTGGTATTGCGCGGAGGAAGGCAATGGCAAACCACCTCTGTATTCTGCCTAGTAAAACTAAGGTGTCGGGGGATCGAGGGTCGGGGTCCAGAGACGACACCCTGCTGTTAAAACCAGTCCCAGGACTGACTGGCTATTCCAGTCTGGCTATTCCAGTTGCATCCCTCTTCCCTTCCCTTCCCTGCCCCTCACATATCTCCAAAGAGACACGAGGGTGCAGTATTCCTGT
>JAUJYS010002513.1:0-14650 GCA_033995665.1 Melogona broelemanni
CCCCATGCTTCTTAGATGGCGGATGCCGTTGGACTGTCCAAAAGCAATTTTCTTGCTCAACGGCTGTAACAAACCGTTTAGTATTTATGTTCACCATACTGTATTACGTACTACATGTTCATTAAAAAAACCGTATATACACTGACGAAGACGGTTTTTTATTTATCATTTCACATTCGTGACCTCGCTCATCTACAACTCGCACGGTCCTGCGATACAACTTCTTTATATTACCACTTTTGTGTGTATTATTTAGTAACTTTACATATTTAGAAACAATTGAGACAAAGTGCAAAAAGGGGCGGAGTCTGCACAGCAAAATATCTGAACCACAAAGACATTCTGTGATTTTAGATATGTCAACTCGCGGCATAATAATCTAACGGTGCTGCAAAGTTGCTTTGCTTGACAGTAATTAGCTAAATAAAACGTTTTCCTGAAACATGTGCTCCCTCTCTACTTGGATACAGAAATAATTCGCCCACGGCCCCATCAATAACAAGATGGGTATTAATATTTATGAAACTTCCAATACGCAACAATTTCATCAAAGTTAACATTGTTTAGTAACGTTCTCGACAAGAGACGCATTGCCCGTGAGCGATCATTCAACATTCGTAATCATGGGCTCAGGTGCGCCTCAAGTTGGTAACACTTCCAAGGTGGCACTACTTTTATACTTTTTTTTGGCGCTAGTTCCCCCCCCCCCCCTTTTAACTCAACAACTACTTCTCACATTGTTTGTCCACTTTTCGTGAAATATAGGTCATACTTGGCCAGACCGGTACAGTACTTTCCCAGAAACGTGCGACAGGCAAATCAAGTGTTCACTGACCTTTTTTTGATGCCATTGCTGTTGAACCTGTGCCGACGTCGTACCCCAGGCAAGACACAGGAGCAGACAGGTTAGACCTAGCTTGCCCATTTGTTCCGAAAAGTAACAGTAGTCACCGAATGGAAGGGCAGGCGAATTTCACTGAACAAACGAAGCTGTTTCGTCAACTTGGCATCCGCATAATGACTGGAATCAAAATTTAAATTCCCCTTTTCAGGCGGCGAGAACACACGCAGGCCAAGTCGCACAGCGCACAGGTGGCGATGGCGGGCGTCAGTTCCGTACATAAATGCTTCCGGTTTAGATTTCCTTTCCCGGATGTCACGTTTCTCATGCGTAGATGGTAACGCCATCTAGCCGTCTGTCATAGTACTAACGCAATTTGTGAGTTGCTGCAGGCGGGTAATTTAATCTTTACAATAGCAAAACTCAAATTTGTAAATTTTTTTACGAATTTACCTGCATTTTATTATTCAACAGCCAACAAAGCGTGTCAAACCTGGAGAATAACTTGATCTTGACAAAAGTTTGTATTTTTTTTCCACTGATCAATCTGCATTTTATTATTCAGCAATCAACAAATCATGCCGATTCAGGCAAATGTTTTTTTATCTTGACAAAAGAAATATGCAAATTTGCATTTTGTTTTACATACTGTATCTACCTTCATTGTATTCCTGGTTGTTTCAGTATAGCACAAACCACAAGTCGAGATATTTGAAAAATAAAACCCCAAATTCAAAAGTGTCGTAAGAATATAATTATTGTTTATTGCTTTATATTACCATAGATTATTTACAAAATTAATTGATTTTTAATTTGTTTTAAACCGATTAGAGATTTTATGATACATTTAAGAGCATCTTACAGATTTCTTATCGGATTTTTTTGTACAAAATTGTTGATGGACGCGTTAAAGCATGATCGATAAGAGAAAACGAAAGGGAGGTACAAAAATAACTTATTTTCGGGGCTAGGACTAGGCCACCAGCCACTGCAGCTACCAAAAAAAAATCGAACAAAAATTATATTAATATAAATTAAATCACATCTATTGTATACACAAACAAAAAAAAACTTCACAATGAATATCACGCGTTAGTAAGGCACATATGGTTGACTATCAAATTAAAAATATAACACTGTACGGTGATTTAAAAAAAAAAGTGAAAATCAGGTTTAGTTGAACAACTTTCCTTAATTATGGCTGTTAATTTTTAAGCACGAAGACTTTTCAATATTTGTTCGATTCAATCAATTTGTTCCTTTTAATAATAGCTCGCTCACCTGACAAATTTGGCTTCAAATCACTTTTTCATAATAGTCACATGCCATTGTAGAAATGTTTTGTGAATCAGAAAAATCCATTTACGTCGAATGCTTCATTTAAAATGAAAAGTATTTTTTATGAAAATACATGATTGACAGGCAAATGTTCAAATTAAAGATTATGTTATTTAAATTTTTAACAAATTAGTGTTTAAATATTTTTTAAACATATTAAGCAATACCACAAAAATGAAAAACAAAGCGTTGGCACTTCAGTAAGATGAAACGAAAATGGAGCAAATAATAAATTAACACCTATTAGGCGAGCACAGAAACTGAAAAATATTTTTGTAACTGAATAAAGTCACATAATTTTAAGTGTACAAATACAAGATGCTTTCGTTACATTATGCCCTATTTGCTAATCCAACTGCAAGCGAATCAGAAATTGAGCCTTCAAACTTATTTTCTACTTTCCAGTCACACGTATCGCGCGTTATCGGACAATTTCGTCATATTTGTCATAGGGAAATCACGCCATGTCGACTTAAATTTATGCCACATGAGCGCAGTGGAGCTCACCAATCACTATAGCAAAGGTGACGTAATTCCTGCGGAAAAAGTCAGATGATTGCCTTGGATACCTTGAGCGACACGTCTAAATATTTCCAATGTGTTTGATGTTAGGGGTGTCAAAAATATAAAAATTGGTTACAGTACATAACCATTGAGTATTAATCAGTGGTTCCCCATCTCAATGAGCAAAGAAAAATTCGAGTGGGAACTTGTTCACCAAAATTGCATTGCCACTGTGTCGCGATCAAATCACGGGCCAAAACCGATAATATCTCACCAAGGAATAGGGTTCGATTTGCAGGGAGGTCGGGTGTTTTACCCCCCCCCCCCACTTTTTTTTCTGACCCTCACTTCTTGCTTTTGGTCGATGTTGTACTTGCAATTTCTATGTTGTACTTGCAATTTCAATAAAGTGTGACTGAATGACTGAACGCGCTCATTCTTTTGATGGGTTACATACAATTATTTTTAATAAGAGCGGCGCGCACACTTTACTTATTTTATGTTTTGCAACTTGTAATACCATATTTTTAAAAATTGGCGCTGCGCGCGCTCCTTCTTTATTTCTATATTAAATGTCCTAAAATTTTCGCCGGCCGTTCTTTTCTTCATATTTTAGAGTTACAAAATTTTCTTTCAAAAATATATTTTTCCCTTGCCACCCCCCCCCCCATCCCAACCTCAAACCTCAACTGATCCTACCGGCCCCCCCACTTCTTTTTTGGCAAATCGAACCCTGCCAAGGAACATAAGGAGTTCTAGCATAACCTTGACGTTTGCTTTACAGATTCGTACAAATTCTGACCTCGCGCAAAAAGCTGACAAGTGAACCATTCATTGCCAGTAAGAGACGATTTAGGAGCTCTTAATTATAATAAACCTAAGATTTTAATCAAAGATTTAACTGAATGAGGATTTGACGAGGACGAAAAACGTGCCAAAACAAATGATCAAAACGTGGGGGGAAAGCAACAGATGATCAGCTGAATCTATTGCTATTTTTGCACAACGTTTTTGGTCTCGTATCCTCGTCACATCTTCGGATACTTTAACAATCTCTGCGTGTCGGCGGAAAGTGAGGCGGAAGTACGTACCACTGCCGCTAGGAGCGCTACGCGTTCCACTCATCGATTAGTGGCCTTATTTTACATTTAGCAGAACGACGAAGACGACAACCACCCTTTCCGGGACGATACAAACATCCCGGGGCGAAAGTCAATCGCCGATGCGACAATACACACGGAGCGCAGGGCGGTAAAACCGGGGAAACCGCGTTCGATGCGGCGATCGGTGGTGCCCGGATGATGACGGCTCGGATCAAAAGCCTGGCGTGAACATCGTCCGGGGGTAGCAGGAAGACGTTAAAGAGGGTCACTCTCTCTCTCCCTCCCTCGTGCACTCGCTAATATCGCTCGGTTCATTTACGTCCGACGTTTTTGGAGGTGCCGGAGCTGGTCGACCTGCTGCTTTCCTGGCTGGTGTGACCCTGGTTGCCGCTGAGATTGGTAGGGGCGTGGACTATCTGTTGAAGGAGAGGAACAGAGGTCAGAGAGGTCACCAACAACACAAAACAAGCACTATGTATGTCAGTAATGATCTTAATATAAAATAAATAGTAATTAGTTTGTAACAGTTTGCAACGTCCAAAAAAAGCCGTAGAAAGACAAACGCAAAAACATTTTTTTAATATAAAATGGGAAAAATAGTTGTAAAATTGGAAAAAAAATTGAAAAAGCATGAAATTTAAGTTTTACGTTATAATAAGTCATTTTCTACGTCTTCTGCTTTTCTCTGATTTTTCAATATTTGATGATTTTGAATGAATAAATTTAAAAATAATACTCAAATTTAAATTTTATATTACGAATCTTAATTTTCTAATGATTTCATTTGCCGAACATCACAAACCGAAGATTAACCAATTGGAATAATAAACGATACTAACCTGTGCAAGAGGTATGGTGATGTACTGCTGTTGGCCTTGTGTACCGCCTCCTGAAATAAATGCAAAAAAATCAGTTTATTTAAAATTCAAAAAACAACTATAAAAGCACAATAATTAGCTTCTTGCTGACAAAAATCGTTTTCAACCACCGACCACACCGGGAATCGAACCCGGGACCACCATACACAAAACGCGTTATAAAGCCTAGCCAAAGCCATGCCTAAACGTCATGGACAGTCAATTTTTCCAAGCAGTTTGCATTGAAAAAATACGTAACAACGACTTGCCTGATTCCTGGGGTAACTGCATCGTCGAGCTCTGGCCAAAGTTGAAGATGACCCCGTCGCCCATTGATCCCGAAGTCTGCGTGGCGTACACGAGCCCCTGCGTCGTCTGGTACATCACCTGCGCGCCGGGTAGAGAGTTGGACGTGGTGGTGACCATGGGTGTCAAATTCAGCATGCCGCCTGCGAAACAAGGAACGACCAAATGTTGCAACTCGTCACTTGTGAGAAACACAACTATCGTTAGCTATCACGAGTTCGATTCCTGGCGAAAGGCAAGGTGAAGGCAGTCTGTCTATACCAGCTGCAGTTCCCCATCCCTTCCCCTTACATATTGCTATAGCGACACGAGGGGTATAAATCCTGTAGTAATTAGCACTAGTGATTCAAGAAAAAAAATTACGAAAATGTTTTTGCACTTGTGTTTCAAGAACGGTATAAATAATATAGCTCTACTAAGACCAGGCCAAACATCTCCCGAATTTTTGGGGCGAGAAAAATTGATACCTTCCTTCGGAATGGAAGTAGTCATCTGAAATGCGTTTCGCAATTGAGCGATTAGCACTAGTGATTCAAGAAAAAAAAATACGAAAATGTTTTTGCACTTGTGTTTCAACAGCGCTGAATTTTCATATAAGAACCACGAGGAATTTAACAACTCTCCCTCTTCACTTCCATCTATGCCTTCTCCCGCCACAAAAATTCCACCGAAAAACGTACTGGATAAATTCTGTCTATGCGAGGACTGCACCATCGTCACTGTCCCGTGCGAGTTCGTCGATCCGGCCGAGCTGGAGTGCGGTGGAAGGGACTGACCCAGCTTGTACAGGGCCTGATGGTGCTGCTGCTGTTGTTGTTGGTGCTGTTGCAGACTGCTACCGCCACCGCCGCCACCGCTGCTGTTACTACTGCTGTTGCCGTCCTGGTTTTGTGACAACGACGTCAGCTGTACTGATTGCCCGAGACTGCCCGGCTCTAAGGATTAAAATGAAAATGAAGTGTCCGGTTCAGCTCTAGAAATTGTTCTATTACTTGTCTAAGGATTAAGTCGGAATCAAGTAAAGTTTTCGATCGCGTTGCAACTTTGTAAACCTGACGAATAAGGCAAAATTGACTGAATAATGGGTGGTTTGAAGATATCTGATTCATCTGCGCAAAACTGAGGAAATACTAGAATAAATTATTTTGAATACCAGAAGAAATTATAAAGAAAAGTGCCGTTTGGCGTATATGGTAAATGGCTGTTCGCTTCTCATCAGAGTACGTGAGTTTGGAACACAAAAATAAATTAATAGTTTCACACAGTCGCACATGTACAGGATGACAATTAAAAAAGGAAAGTCTTGCCAACACCGTGGTTGATTTTTAATTCAAACGTCTACCAATTTGAATTTGTTTTGAATTTGTAACTCCCTTTTTAATTGTACATACTGTAAAGTTAAAAGAGAAGATGGGAATTTGTTCAAAGTTGTTACGATCTCAAAAAGTTATTGATATTTGTCGATGTACAAAATCCCAGCACCACTTTCCTCCACAGACGGTGTTGAACATTGGTTAACAGCGGATATTTTTGACGCACCTTGCGTGAGGATGGCGGCGAATCCGGCACCGGTGGGCAGCTGCATGGTGATGTTGCCGGGGTTGGTGTTCTGGTTGGGTTTGGGCGAAGGAGACGAGCCGTGGCTACTCATCAGGCCCGGCGACTGAGGACTGGATGAGTCCATCTGTTGGTGGTGGTGGTTGCTCAGGTACATGCTTTGGGCTTTCTGCATGTCTACCTGTAACATGGAAGAAAATAATACGATGTCGTTAGTGAAATGATACTGAACGCAATAGTTATCCTAACTTGATTTTCGTCGTCGAGGAGAATGCTTTTTTCCAGCTTCTAATTGCACTAAACTAGAGTCCAAAAAATAACCAAAATGATGAAATAAATGTAAATTTAATAACAAATAATTTTCCATTCATTTAAATGTCCGACAGTAAGACAATTAAATTCAACAGATACAGTATAAATACAATGGTTGAAAAATCCATCATTTTTTACCTTTTTATTTGTACTCTAACAGGTAAATTAATTGCCTTACTATTGGGAATTTAAATAAACGCAGGTATAATTGTTATTTAATTAATATTCATCCATTCATTCATACTTCGATTAAATATTAATTAGATTTTTCAAGGCGCCAATCAGAAATTAAAAACATGCCAATAAGCAAGCAATAACTGCTTGTATTTGGGTCTGGCGAGACAAGTCTTGTAAATCTAAGAAGCAATTTATATATTGGCTTTTACAAGGTTGACAATGAAATTCTGCGAATTTGTGTACGTGTGCGGGTATTGCCAATTAAACTGTCGAGTTAACAGAAAAAAACATTTTTCCCTTCTCCATCGCTACAAGCAACCCTTCGACGAATCGCACGTGGGTTTCAATCTGGTTGATCGTTGCCAGCTTGCAACAGCCTATTGGCAACGATCCAAAGTCGAACTACTACCGAAGGGATTTTTGGCCAATACTACTGAACTAAAAGAAAACAGATCTCAACTTGGAATGCAAATAATTAGAAGAGAACGGAGTTTTGTTTCAATTCGATTCATTTACCATTTCATGGCAGAACAAGAAATGTTGAGATATTGTTTAGTGCCTTACTTTTAAAAGCTTTAAAAAACTTTTAATATGATTTTCTTATCACACTACCAGGTGGAATACGCCCACACAACACGTTTAGACCTCAATAACAATTACTTCGCATTCTGGAAAGTCATGGTTAAACCCAGATAGCAGATTGAATTGACGCCCGTGATTTTTTTTTTTTTCAACAAGTATTTCGAATCAGTAAACGGACATATGCGGGTGAATACGAAATCACATGTTATTGTATTGGTGTCATCTGGCCAAATAAGCACAGTATACAATAATTATATAGTTACTTTCATTTTTGACTGGGGGTGCATAGACCCTAAAATTATAATAGACAAATTATTTAATAACAAAATGACGTCTAAGACGTCAACGAGATAGGCGCTGTCCCGGACCATGCCCTCCTTTGCATTTAGCATGAGACGTGATCTAGCGAGGCATTTTCATCTGCCAGTGTACGATTTGTGGAGAAACCTTAAGATTAACATTTCATCTTATGCTTTACCCATCCGCGGCATACTGAGTTTTTATTTTATTTCATCTGCCGGACACAGTCAGAAAATTTAATAATTTCTGTCCAAATTTAAGAAATATTTTATTTATTGTTCATTCGATTTTAATCCCGGGATTTGTCCTAACCATTATCAATGACAGATGCCCTACTACAAAAAATTGTCACAGCTGAAATCATTGTCGCCCTGATCGCATGTACACAGCCCATCAAATTTTTTAATTCAACAACTTAACGAACAAAAGGTTCACCTGTCCAGGTACCGATATATCGTCAGACCCCTGGGCCAATAGCGTTTTCAAAACCGGCCCGCCACAGAACAAGTTTGGGTGTAACCGTATATGGGAGAGGCTGCACACACACACCGAAAACAGATTCGCCGCTCTCACGGAGCTGACTAATCAGCGCACAGGCTGTCCCACAAAAGGAGAACTGGTTGCCATCCTCTTTCCATATAAGGACATGACGGAGGCCTCCATCAATGGAAGAAAACGCGTAGAAGGCCACGCGCTTTCTCGACTCGTGCTGCACACATACGCCCCGTGTGCACACGCTTTGCGGGGGGGGGGGGGGAATCACCGCCCTAATCCCCTCAGGTAGCAACCAATTATTAGCCATTTAGCACTGAAAAAGAAAACAGCTCTTTTCATGGAGAAAATAAATAAACGATTCTTCTATCACCAATTGTTGAAGTTGGCAGAATTTAATCAGAAATTAGCGCAGTCAGTACACCTGATGGGACAGAAAAACGCGAGCTATCCACAAGATGAACCGGTTTAAGATTTATAAGCGCATGAAAGATGAAAAGAGGCCGAGTTCATCAAAAATGGGACTAGGTAAATTTGATAGGATGTCTTAACAATTTGCACTATTGCAATGCTGTATCGGAATGAATTAAAATGGCTCAGTGGGTATGGCAACATCCTACGAAGCCGACAGTCCCGGATTCGATTCCCGGCGCAGAATTTCGTTTATTCGTTTGCCTGGGGTACTGGCGTCACCCCTGAGCTTCCATTAGGGAGTCCAGAGCTTAGGGGTGGATCCTGCAGCCTAGCTGCATCGTCCCTTCCCTTCCCTGCCCCTCACATATCTCCGAAGAGACACGAGGGTGCAGTAATCCTGTAGAGCACTAGGCGCTACGGTAAATTAAAAAAAAAAAAGTAGCATTCAATTAGAACGTCTGCAAGCAACGCAGCATCCAATGATTCCAATCAGAACTGTTTGTCATCAAGAACAGTTGTCAAAGAAGCAGCACACAAATTGCTCTTTCAATCGATCTCTTTCGCGAAACTAGAAAAACTCCTCCCATGCCGCACGACCACAGCTAAGGATTAAGCGGCCTCCGAAAAACACTTGAGAAATTCCTGTTGTCCTTGTAAACAATGAACGACCAGAAAGAGCCCACACCCTAATCGATGAGAGCGAGCAAACCCAATGGCACGCGTGATTTTCCATTTTTACATTCGCAATGCTGCGTCACGTACGGCGTTGACGACCTTGGCACTACATAATTCGACGTGTAATGAGCAGATCCGTCTACCGACACCCCGAAACCATGATTGATTTTCGTACGGCAATTGCGTCTCGGACACGCCGTAATCGCGGACAGCGCTTTCTTACTGGATGATGCGCTGGTGACTCCGTATCTATTCAATAAATAAATGACGAATTGTAATTTCAATGAAATAAGCATTAACTGAAACGTAGAAAATTTAAAGACAATATCGACATAACGATAGAGTCTGCTCAGTGCGCACCGAGGATGAACGACTATAGGTTGGCTAGACCTAAAAAAATAAATGAAGAATTAACTACTATTTGCGATATACAACAAAGTCATGATTGAACAAACCGCATACCATCGTCAACACCCTAAATTTGGAAAATGTTAAAAAAATAAAAAATAAGGTTCTCTGTACGGTACGTACGTAACGTGCGTACCTTAACTGAATTAATCGACGTAGACTACTGTAGTCGGTGAAGAAACAGACAAGTTAATGCGGGACTCTTCTGTTGCCCCGTGTCTCCTGTCTCCTGTTTCTCCGTCGGCCCCTAGTGACTCAGTAGTATGGTCACATTCTACTGAGCGGGTGGTCCCGGGTTCGATTCCCGGCGCAGGCTTCCGTTTACCACACAGTACATAGGTATTCGATCCTGTGGTACTGGCGTTACCAATGAGCTTCCATTAGGGAGTCCATAGCTTAGGGGTGGATCCTGCAGCCTGGTTATTCCAGCTGCCAATCCCCTTCCCCTCACATATATCCATAGAGATACGAGGGTACAGTAATCCTGTAGCGCACTAGGCACTACGGTGATTTAAAAAAAAAAAAATAATTCGCTCCCGGGTTCGTTCCCCCCCTTCCCCCAGAGAGTGGTACAAAATCTCCTGTGAGAGGTATAAAACTTTCTGTCAGAAGGGTACAGAAACTTCAGTCGAATATTAAAGGCCCTCCTTGGTTCAAAGGAGATTGTGTAACTTTTTTTTTTAAAATCACTTTCAGGATTACTAACCCTCGTGTCGCTATGGCGATATGTGAGTGGCAGGGAAGGGAAAGGATCCACCCCTAAGCTAATTTATTCCCAATACTATTGATATCATTGCAAAGACCAGCATGAAATTGACCCAGCAAATTGTTTTTGATGAAAATGAAATGTCCGGTTCAGCGCGGGAGAAAAAGATGAACAGAGTCTGGCGAACTCTCTTGTAGAAAAACAGTATAGCTACCATTTTTTTTTAAACAAATGACAAATGCGACCAAACTAGTAGTGCAAATGCGGAGACCGCACGTAAAATGTACCTGACAGAGCACGTTTTCCTTCAGATGGACAGTTTTACGTGCGTTTTCTTTCAACTATGGCCTACCTACACAGTAAAAGCGAAAAATCTAAACAATTGAGCGGTAACAAACCAGCGTAAGTTCGAAGCAGAGCCAAATTTAGAAACGCGAAACGCAAAATCGAAAGACATTAGCAACAACCAGCGTTTGTAAAGCGAAGGTCAGCTATCTGCGGCCAAGACAACCAGCTGCGCGCATGCCAACCAGCATACTATTGTGGTGGTGCGTGCGTAAAGAAATCATTCCCGACCACTTCCTTCTTCATCACTAGCTAGCACCCCTGTCGGGTACAGGGAGGCCACCGCCGGTGTCCAAGGATGACCAGGTAGTAGCGATTGGGCGAAACCAATACAAGTTGAGGTAAACTGTTCATTTATGGCGTTTTTTTATTTAAACAAGTGGAATGCAATGCATTGCATACACGGGCAACATACACAAAAAGGTTTTTGTGCATACAAAAAATATGCTGAAGTAAGTGACCCATTTGTAAAAGTCTACACATTCAGACTCCAATATCTGTAGTTCAGACTTCAATCTAATAAAAAAAAATTAAACTCAGTAATTTTAATGCATATGCGCATTTGGCATAACATTCCATCTTGATCATACATATTACATTTAATTAAGTTTATTTAGCGTATCGCGGAAAGGCGCTTGGGTGGGTGAGTACACCTTACTACAGATTGCTATATTTATCTCTATTCTATTCTATCTTATTATATTATTATTATATTCTATCACAATATTTATAAAAGCATCTAACAGTGATATTGACAATGGTGTTATAAGATACCAATGCTATTTTAATCACTTAAGGATATGATAATGGGAACTGAACCACTGGTGATACTTAATCAAAGTCTTTTAAAGTTGGCCAAATACAATATTTGGCAAAATTCATCAATTTCAATAATTAATGGAAGACAAATAAGTCAACATTGCTTGCTACACGACCCCATTTTTAGTTAAAGGCATGCCGTAAAATGAAAGAGAAAATACAGTACCTATTATCTGATACACGTCACTGCAGCAAACTTTAGAAATGATGAGTGAGTGGCGAGTCCTGTTATAGAGGGCGCTGTGAGATCACCACCGTGTCACAAAGTCCACCGTGCACGTTGAATTTAAGTTTCCACTGTTTGTTATTTCAACTGACGCAGTCAGTGGCGCGAACGGAGGAACACAACGCGCGATTTGTGACGCGAAGCGCGGCTGCGCTAGAGCGGTGAGTCGTGCGCGGGACGGCCGCGGCTTTTCGAAAGTTCCCCCTGCGCGCGTTATGCGTGTGGCCTGCGCGGCTGCAGAATCGGAGCTCAGCTGAGCTCTTGTGCCATTGACAGAAGTTTGTGTGTGGCGGCGAGCGGATGGGCAGACGCGCGCGCGTGTAGCGTACGTATCCGAGGTGCGCGTGCACGCGCTACCAGTGCTAGCAGCTGACTGATTCACACAGCGAGACTGCGAGAGCGGGCGATTGCGATCGGCTGCTACATGTGTAAAGTTGGCCGATGCGGATGCCGCACAATGCCGCGTGGCAAGTTCGTTCCCTCCCCCACACCTTTTCGCGCCACCACTGAAAACGCGTGCACGCAACTTAATACATGGGCCATGTTCCGCGTCAAAAAGCTAAATCGACTCAGCTTTTTTCAATTGTGCTTGAGAGTGGGGCGCATCGTGACTCCGAGAGATCGCTGGCGCTGCCCTGATCGCACGCGCTATGCTGATTTTCAATGAGCTCTGCTGAAAATTGAACGCATCTAGGTTGTAAGCTTCTTCGAAGCCGGCGCGTGCTAATCGGATGAGTAACGTTATTAAAATCATGTGTTCCAAAACTAATCCACCTTGCCATTTCCCTGCAATGAACGTAGGTGTCGGAGAGTGTAATTTTGGACGAGGTGGAATCTCATGATGACGTATTGTCTCCACGAGCGTCAGTGTTGAAAATGTATTTTCTTCGTTCAGATTTTGATCCATATTTTGGGGACAACATGGTGATTTGAATAATAAAACCTAATTTAATTTTAGATTAAAAGAATACAAAAAAATTCAATTTCTGTTTACGAAATAACAGTCCATCGGGTATGTTTAGTAACAAGGGCCCTGGGAATCGCTGGGAATGAAATTAAAGCAACGTTAAAAATGACAAAATGGTGATATCCTTTATACAGTTAGTCATCATTACAAAACATCAATTTTTTTAATTAACATTATATTTCGTATTGTCGTAGAGTTTAGTTCATTACATATATCTGAACCATAAATCAAAGGCATATTTTATTTTGGGGCGAATCATACATCTTAGACTCCTGATATTTCAAATTTATGGCCAAACATCAAGTAGATGCCACACGCATTCGGGCAAGGAGGATTTAGCTTGCTCCACATCCTAGCAACACAGTCTTGGGGGGAATTGGTTTGGCCCCCAACCGCCCCCAACCCCAACCTCACCATCTCTATTTGTCATGCCATGAGATTCCAAAGTGACAGGTTTTAAAAAGAAACACGCCCGCGAATTGGCGCGCGTGGGTAGCGTCCAAGAAAACCCGCTGGGGAGCTGCGGAGCCAGGGAGCCTAGCTGCTGTCCGTGACTATGACGTGAGGGGCGAGGTTTGGCGCACATGCAACTCCTTCGAACTGTACGCGGCATTAGGCGCAAATTAGCCAAGCAGTCGAAACACAATCTTCGCTCTGTGTTTGCAGCGAAATCTTATTCATATGTCACCGTCTAATTTCGTGGTAAAAGAACACATGTGCTGCATGCGTATGCGTGTTGGTGATTTTGCAGCAAATACTTTTCTTTTTAATTGATTTTCCATGAATAGATACATTGCGCCGCGTTATTTTTAGAAAGTTTCTTACAAGCGCATCTACCAATTTAGTTTAATGTGATAAATCAAGCTTATCAATAAAATATATTTTTTACAGTCACTGTGATGAAAACAATTTATTACAATCACCTCAGGAGATTCTGTATCTCTCGTGTTTGCATGGCAACATTTTTTTTTACTCCCCGTAGATCACTACAGGATTACTACCCCCCGTGTCGCTATGGCGATATGTGAGGAGCAAGGAAGGGAAGGGAAGCCTGGGAAGGGGAAGGCAGCTGGTATAGCCAGGCTGCCGGATCCACTCCTAAGCTCAGGACTATCTAATGGAAGCTGTTTTGACGCCAGTACCACAGCTCGTCGAATAAACGAGAGCATCTCCTGGGAATAGAACCCGGGACCGTTCGCATCGCAGTCTGAACCATTACCGACTGGTCTAGCCGGCCGCACCCGAACATCGAGAGCCTGAGCTGGATATCAAACCAGTAATCAATAAAAATCACTGTGGTGAATATTCACCGTGATTTAAACCGCACCGTATTCACCGTAAGTATTCGTTACCCCAATATCGTAGCTCCCTTACTTAGCTAAAAGGGATTTAGCTCAAATATGGAGTAAATCATTGAAAACATTCGAGCTTTTTCAGTTGATGTCCAAAAAATGTAAATAAATTTGGGCGCAATTTTAATTTCCTCTGAACGCCACAACAGAGAAAAGACAATGCAGTGCACGCCGGTTGTTCCAACGCAGCGCCACCTCTAAAATGCAAAATTCGTAGCGGAATGATTCGTATCGGATACGTCCAGAAACAAATACACATCGATATACCCGATTGCAGGCACGTCCCTCAACCATCAAGAAATACCCGAATATATCTGTCCAACCATATAAAAACACAACAGACCACAAGCATGAGCCTTAACATCGATT
>JAUJYS010002514.1:0-14648 GCA_033995665.1 Melogona broelemanni
AATACGGTATACCTACCTAACCTATCCAACCATGTTTTCTACGGTTAGGTTAGGTAGGTAAAACATGGTTAGGTTAGATAGGTAAAACATGGTTGGGGAGCGGTAGACCGTATTTTCTGCTCGCTCATCAGAGAAAATGTTCGCGTAAAGTGTAATTCAGCCGAATTTTGGTTATACCACTATCAAAATTTGCGCACGATAAATATCATATCTCAGCAAAGTCATGCGAGCCAGTGACATTTAACTGTCCGGGCGTATTACAGAACATTACGGTGATCCCATAAAAATAAATAGCTTGACGTCAGTAATTCAAGCGTTTCATGTTTTGGATGAAATAACGAAAATTTGCTTCCACATAGTAATGCCTCACAACTGTTGTGAACTCTCTATTGATTTTTTACAAGACGTAAAATGCACTTAGTGCAATCTCACACAAGCGCATTGCAGATATTTTCTTTTTTGCTTCCGGGTTATATTAACCGTGTCATCAATGAATTAATATTAATTTAGGCTGATATTAAGACAATAGATAATAAATATAAATTTTATCAAAAATCGGGGAAACACACAAGAAAAATCTATGTCATCTCTAACGTCGGTTTACGATATATTTTCCAAATCACAACTAGGTCAGCTTACCTCTGAATAAACAAACGCTAGCTGTCTCGATGGTCGAACAATTAACAAAAAAATAGTGCATTCATTTTTCAACATCAACATTGTGACAATAGCTGACTGTGAATTAGAATACGCTATTGTCGAATGCGGTGGCTTAATTAAAAGGCCGAGGCCAAGCCATTCGTTACTCACGGCAACGCGAATTGCAAGAGACCTATGCATTGTATTAAATTGTTTGACCAGAAATAACTCTTCGGAAAAGTCAGCTATTTGGCTAGCAACATTTGTGAACGCACAAACTAATATAGGCCTTGTCACATTGTTTTCTTCTCGGTAGAAAATTTATATTCAATTACCCCTGCACAAGTTGCGTTTCGCATATAAGGTCAAGTTGGCGGCTAATGAGGAGCGCCATGGAAAAATTGACGAAAGTTATTCCCTCTCTTCTCACCCCGTTAGGATAAGCAATCAATTAAAAAAGTTAATTGAAATGAATGATTTGATTTTGCGAGCTGTTCGGCAATTAAAAAAGGTCGCAATCATAGAAACGTTGGACCCGTGAAGGCCCCGCATAAGCCAAAAACCCAAAACGAGGATTATGTCTAGCCTAGACCAACAATGGTTCGGACCTAGGCTTTGTGCGATCTTATTGATTAGCTATGTTAATGACGTTACATTTTAGCTTTTTTCTGTCAAACTTACCAGGCGGCATAATATCTTCTACAATTTTTCTTCTTGTCATCATTTCATTGAACATTGAATCATTTCATTAAATAACGCTAACATTAACACGTGACAACCATATTACCGGAAGGCGCGCGCGCTTTTAGCAAACTTCCACAAATAGTGCACGTCTGATCCGTATCGACAAGGGAGCTTTCACTATTGTAGACGCATCTTGGCAACAACATTAAGAATTTTAAAAATTTTCGAACGCACCTTCTACGAATCCGTATCAACGCACGCACAGGTGCAATATCATTTTTTTAGAAGAAAAAGTCACTGCATCACCCGATTTGAAGAGATAAACCAAAATTTTCTTTCATAATGATGGAGATTACGTGGCTGATGTACACATTACGGACAAAAGGTGAGCGGAGCGCGCGCAGAGAGCGAGCGACGCGCGGTTCGCGAAAGACCGGATTTTACAGGCGAGACTAACTTGCCTGTAGAAATTTACTACAGTAGTACAGTGTACCAATTTAGAAAATCCAGTCTTTAGCGAACCGCTCTTCGCTCGCTCACCTTTTGTCCGTAAAGTGTACATTTGCCCACACTTTATATACCGGTACATTTTTTTATCTATTATACATCTTTCAAAATTATTGTTAGTCATCTTCGAATACTCATTGCAGTTTTTCTTCAAAACTGAAGTATTTCATGAAATTGTAGAGTCTACAAATATCCTATTTTTTCATTACCGGCATCATTAAAAATTATTGTAAACTCGTTAATCTTCAAATCGTGCGGTCCAGCAATCCGAACGACAATCAATTAACCTTTTTTGGCTGATGTTCCGACGACGGGCGAAATGGACCAGAAAATTCGGTACAGGCTCTGACGTCATACGGTTTACCTACCCAACCTAACAACCATGTTTTATACGGTTAGGTTGATATATCGTCTGCTACCTGTCGACTGTATTTTCCGGTCCATTTCGCCCGTCGTCGGAACATCAGCCCTTTTTTAATTAACTATTTTCTTGGCCACGGATACTTAATTTTATTACGAAGTGCGTCCTATTTTAATTCGGATAACGAAACATAAAACACACAAAGCAAATGTAATATGCAGACAATTTGATTTTTTATTTTTTTTTATTTAAAGTTTGTACAGACGATCGGTCTAGTCAAACAAACCTGAAATTGAGAAAAAGAAAAATTAGTGACTGGCTAGAAAACACTGCAAATGGAAAATTGAATGATCTAGAAAATTTAAAAGACATAACCAAGCCTAGATTTAGCTGCTGACTTACCGAAACCCATGTCCTCTTCGGATTCGGGCTCCTCTTCCACAACCTTTTTCTTCTCTTCTTTCTTGGCTGCAAGAGCAAAAGGAAAACATATTTTTTATAAATTTGAACGCAATTCAATTGTAGCAGAAGCATGGTACATGGTGCAGAAGCATATCATCTCAATTATCTCGGCCTCCGTGGTTCAGTGGCTATGGTCATCGACTACAAAGCGGATGGTCCCGGGTTCGATTCCCGGCGCAGGCTAAAAATTTATGATAGATTTTAATTTAGTTACCCAGTTAGCAAGCTTTTTTGATAAAAATTGATAATCCTCAAGGATGTCAATTACCACAACAGGAGATTTTGCACCATTCTAATCGCTTTACGATTAAAACGGTTCGCGTGATCGAATAACGAAGGCCCGAGCCGGGAATTGAACCGAGATCGTCCGCACACAAGGCGGATTTTCTACCACTTAGCTACAATATTTTTCGAGTTTGTAATGGCACCAAAAATTAGAACTATTAGAAAGTAGCGTTCTACGGTTCATCCAGTATAAACCCGAATCCGTAACAATGGTGCACTTGCCTTCCTTCTTCTCGGCCGGGGCTGCGGCGCCTCCCTTGGCGGCCGCTCCACCTCCACCCGATCCGGCACCGCTGCCGACGTTGGTCACCAGTGTACGGATGTCGATGCCATCGAGAGCTTTGGCGAACAGACCTGAAGCAAGGAGGAACATCAAACGAGACAAACTTTTAGTTAGCACACCACGTAGGTTAATAGGAGCTATTAAGACATTTCGAGTTTACGGGAAATGCATCGTTCTCATCATTGCAAGACTTGATATCATGTGATAATCGAATACTTCTTAGTAATCATCGAACGTTAACATTTACGGTTTGATTCGCTAAAGTGATCATTCTTTATATCAACACTACTATAGACGCATCCCAAGAATGTGTCACATTTGGGAATTGCTCAAAAGACTTTTGACAAAATTGAAGGATAAAGAAAAACGTGTAACTTACCAGGCCAATAAGGTTCAACATCAACCTTTGCTGCCTTCAAAATTGTGGAAATCTTTTCAGCCTAAAAAAGAATAAGACAAAAGTGTACAAATTAATTTTATTGTTGGGCCGGCAAAACAATTCAAATAACCCTAGAGTATGTAGATTTCCTCCAATTGACCTGGGCCTCTTCAAAGATTTCCCCCAAGTACTATCACAAAGTGCATCCGATCTGGTCGAGGTAGCGTACTCGCTCACCAACCAGCGGATCTGGGTTCGATTCCCAGTGCAGCCGATCGTTGGATTGGCTCGTAGTACTAATGCGCGGTGGAAGGTAATGTCAAACCACCTCTGGGGAGGAATGCAGAATATGCCCAAGTCTGGGATTTTTTTTAAAAGACACTTTTTAGATGTAAATCCACATTTTTTACATCTAAAAAGTGTCTTTAAAAAAAAAATCCTAGACTTGGGCATATTCTGCATTTCACCCCACCTCTGTATTCTGCAAAGAAAAACGCAGGGTGATGGGAGATCGAGAACCGGGGTACGGAGACTGTCGACACGCTGCTGTTAAAACCAGTCCTAGGACTGAATAACCAAGCAAAACTATCACAAAGGCGTCCTGATTCGAAACTATATCCAATTATCGAGGAAACCAAGGAGCTTATATCCTGTTAGGAACTATAAAATTTACTTTTTGCTGAGTTTAGGATAACATTTAAAAAAGCATCACGTATCAACCTCGTGTTTCTCATTAGGCCTACAGTACAGCGTTATCAAACTGTAGGCTAGGACCGGCGCCTCCCACGTGTCCACACAGCAGATTTGAGACCATAAACGTTACAAGTTCTCAATAGTTTACCCATTTAACGTATTCATAGACTTCATAAATAAATATTTAGGTTGAATATTCGGTCTGCAACTTTGTCACAAACACAAAAAAACTCAAAAGTAGGCCTAAGTCAACTGGTACCCTCGAATTGCGCCTTTTCTCAAGCCAAAAATAGTACTCACCGTAATAGCAACATCGTCGTCCAACAGCACCAGGGCGGAATATACGCACGCTAATTCGTCGTTGTGAGCCATTTCAAATTAGAAAATTGGTCAAATTTGGTCGGATGGTTACTTGGGAGGGCACACGTCGCCGGATTGGCCTTAGCTCATAAGAGAACAGTGTACCTTCACAAAACGACTACCGCGATTGAAGATGGCGACTTGCTTCGTCTACGTTCAACCGGATGTGACGTTTGTTCAGAAGAGATGGGCGATATAAATTCTATCGATAACCGGTTATTACACAAGACAGAACGTTCCGGATTCATTGTAGGCGCGTAATCAATTGGGAGTTTAGTCATACTCCAATTATCCTAGTTCCAATTACCAAAAGCTTAACGCATATTTTTGCGATTCGGATCAAATTGTCTCGTCTAAATCAAATATTTTTAAAATTTCAAAATGGCTGCGCCCATGTAGCGGCAACTTCGCTTCCGAAAATTGCCAAACAATTTGTGATAATAACCGCGAAAGTTGGAGTTATTGTTGTGGAACATTCAATCTGACCATACTACACTATAAAGATAATTCAATTATCTACTTTTTCCATTAATCGCCATCGACATTGATGCATTTTTCGATTTTTCATCACATGATTTTTGAACCTCAGTTGAAGAGATCGTTCGATTGAATAGGAAACCAATGACGAACTTCATTTTTAACTTCATACATGTATTCTATAATCGAAGATACAACTATTCAATAATCGTTGAGATGACTTCATAATTTTTCTGTAATCGCTATAAAAGATGTTTCTTCAAAGGGCCACAACAAAGAAAAGTGCCAAGTTTGGTGATGGAGCAACAAGTGCGAAAAATAACGAACGACTCTGAGGCAGAAAATTTTGGCAATTTAGAAATCGCGAAGCTTATTCGCAAAGCAAATTTCGAGGAGCAAAGCGCTTATGCCACATGTAGACCGTTGCTTGCGTTAAGTATTTGGCACCCTAGATTTCAAATGTTTTTTTTGGGGGTGTCTCCATATTTTTTGAGATTTGAAGACAGCTCGTTGCTCCAATGCCACTTCATAGACTCTCATATAAACGGGCAAAACGGTCATACTGCAACGAAACGTTGACATTTATGCGCAGACAAAATCAGTGTGGATAGCTGACACATTGACAATTAAAACTACCGCAGATACCGATATTTGGCGCCAGATACCGATAGTTCGATTCCAGGTGCAGGCTCTCGTTTATTCGATCCTGGGGTACTCGTGAAAATGTTCCTCATAAACACAACACGAAGGGAACAGAATCTCCTTGTGAGGGGAATTTTCCCCTTAAATAAATAAATAAACGAGAGCCATCGCCGGGAATCGAATCCTGGACCACCGCACCTAAGCCAGTTTGGGTACTTCAAAATAATGTAAATGCATAATATAAACTTGTATTATACAATTTATTAGAATTAGATAATATTCAACAATTGTTAGAAGAATTTGAACAAAAAAATAACAATTTGTCAAATAACAATTGCAACAAAAGTACACTGATGTATTTGTACCAGAAAAACAAAATTTGAAGCTAAAGACCTGAGCTAATAATTTTACCTGGAAGATTCTCATATTGATATTATGTACTTTTAAAATATATTAATTGTATGTTAGGCAAGTAAAAACAAAACAAATTTCATGCAATGAAAAACTCTTTTGCGGCAATAATAAATTTATGCTCCTGAGAAATACTGATAATTTTACATTGAAATAGTCTAAAATGTATCTTCTATCTAAGGTGTATATTTTGGTCTGAACTGTTATTAGAAAATATTTGACACTTTGGACATACATATTTGAAAAGATTTTTCAATACTAAATTTCAGTTTGGCAGGGTAATCAGAATATCAATAAAGATACCATTGAATGAATTTTCGGTAAGTTTGAGGTCATACAATCAAAAGTTTTAAATATGACTGCTAAACAAATAAATAAATAAATGCCTATGTTCTAAAAAATATTATTCCTCAATCATTTTGTGATCCAATAGTCTCGACAATTAAACCTTTGGAAGACTATTTTTTTTAATTGGAGTAAACGCAGATTTGCGAATTTTAAAACAATAGTCTATGACTATGAATTGGCTATAGACTATCGTCTATTGTCTATAAATAGGCTATAACAATTTTGGTAGTTATCACTATCAAAACAGGTATGACAATTCCACGGAACCAATTTTTGTTAATTATATAGGATGAAAATAAATACACGAGGAAGTAAAACCAGCCAGTACATTTGGAACAAGACAATATACTAGTAGAAAAATAACTAATTTACAGAACATTTATCAAAATTTGATATAGCAAATCTTGAGAGGTCTCAGTTATTTATCTTAATTCCGATTTTGAGAATACCTGTCTTAATAGATTATACCGTGTATTAAGTTTTTGTTTGTGATGGTGAAACTAAATAAATGTCACTATAAATACCAAGGTGTTTGTATTTAAATGTATATTATCTGAATGAAAATGTTTATAATAATTTAATTTTAATATTCCAGATTTAAAACTATGTTCCAAAAGTAGTGATACAGCAAAAGCTCAGATGTAGCTCAAAATGTTTTGAAGTTGGGTGAAGGTCATTTGGGTTAAAAAGATATTTAAGTCATAAATGTCTGCAGGATATTCAAAGCAATAAACGATCGGGAAACGATTAGGCAGCGATTTAACGTTTAAAACAGATCAATGGGCGGATATAAATTCTGCATTCCAAGAAGTATTAAAATTTGTCATGCTAAAGTATAAAGGCGTTCAATTCACAATTGCAAACAATACAAAATAATAGTTGGCATGTAACCTTTAGTCACTCATGATGGTCAACAAGGACTTCTTGTAATCGCCGTCTGTGTCACTCTAGAAAAATAAATAATATACAAATATTAATTAAAATGCAATTAGTTATTATATGTTCAAAAACAATTAATAGATGCAGTTCACGTGACCTGTTACATCAGAATATAAATCCCGCTAAAACTGAAGTGAAATTGAAAGAAAAATTACTAATTTAGCAGATATGAAACCTTATTGAATTTGTCTTTTGAATAAACATTTTTGTGACTACAGTTGCAGGCCTTGGCTAGTTGCATCAATTATCTTTATTCTATCACACATATTGGCGTTATGTATTGACATATAACGTTCCAAAAAATACGCTTACCGAAACTTTGCTTTCCAGGGTTTTGCCGTACAGCCTGACGAACGCATTCTTGATGGACTTCAAATCAATCTCTGACCGAGAGATTATGATTCTTCTTAATGTGTGATCATGGGTTCCCATTCCCTAATAAAATCAGGGAGCATTTAGTCACATTTCTTTTCAAATCCACTGAAAATCTCGAAAAAAGCGTTTTAAAATAAACAATTCGAATTGAAATGTACCTGCATCGCATTGTGAAGCTGTTCAGCAAAGAATTCGGTTTTGCTTCGAATGCACGTAACTAAAAATAGACAAATTAAACAACGAATCGCATTAAAAAAAATTCTCATTTCGTAAAGAAATGTGAAATTTTCCCTATCGAAATACGTTTTAATTAAAATATTTCAGAAAGCTTAAATTTATTTTTTCAGTTATTTTAATAGGGTAATTCAGACTTCATCAAATTTAAGAGAACTATCGTATTTTGTTCTTCCACTTAATTTATGAGATCTGGTAATTACAATAATTACAATGGTAATACGACTGGAGAAATTTTATGCGACGAATTCGACAACATGACTGACGTTTCTAAACTTCAGTTGAACCTGCGCTCGTTAATAGATGCTTACCAATGGCGAGCAAACCGGAGAGCAGATCCCCGGACATTTCCTTCTTCAGAGCATCCTCTATGCTATGGTGGGCGATCTTCTTGTATTCCTCGAACACCAATCGTAATTGCGGAAAACTTCGTGACACCAAAATGGAGTTAAAGACCGACTCGTTGGTACCCCATTGCTTCTCACCGGCTGCATACAGCGCCTTTGAAATTGCAAAAAAAAATTAATGAAATTGAGCAGCTCATATAATTGTTTAAATAAGTAAGTGGACGAAGCACAACTTTCTTAAAAGTGTTTCATGAACGGGACGCGAAGCTTTATTAGAAAGATTTTTTTTTTGAAAAGTAACTTCTAATGATATTATCAACGAAGTCCGAATATTAGCCTACAACGTAAAAACGTACGGGGAAAAAGTACACAGGCAATCGCAAGTTCCTAAGGTTCTTAAATGAGTGACAAATGAGCGACTAGTTTACATTGTCAATCTTACCTGAGCATCAGCAACGGCCCTGCTGTGGTCAACGTGAGGGCTTTCATCACGATTTCCCTGTACAAAAATGTATAGTGGATGCAATTAACGATACTTCCATGAACCACAAGCAATTATGCAGTAAAACCAATTTCAATCAAATCTGGCCACTTACAACATCCATTGACACTAGTAGTCTTTTGAAATAACCGGAAGTGTCTCCTTTGATGTCGCTTTCCAACGAATGGTTGTACACTGCGCAATTGTTTAAAAATATATTGATTCGATATTACAAAACAATAAAACAAATATTAAAAAATATTTTTTAACACATAAAGCACATTGGGTTCATAATATTGCCCAGCTGATCAGTCATTTTGACTTCATCATTTTATAGCTCATTTGTTGGAAAGTATTTATGCAGTCTTACTAGCTTGGTAAGCAGCATTGATTTGATGTATTTCGCTGTTAGTGGACGTGCACAGCACCTCGATGAGAGATTTCTCGATCGTTCCCATCCCGGCCATGGCATGGTGCATTTGATACGCCAGAAAATTCTCTCGAGTCATCAGAAGCTCGCACATGACGTTTTCAAAGTTGCCGCTCAATTCGCTCTTGAGTTTGCTGCTTAGATCCTGCAATTGACAAACATATCTGAGACTAAGTTATGTTTGGATGAACGGAGAAATTTTTTTTGTTTTTCTTTTAACTCAGATTCTTTGAGCTCGAAGTCAGGAATCATAATAATCTAGTAGATCGGCATTTAAATAATGGGAATTAATATTCCATTTAAACAATTTCATGTAATTATTACCTCTTAATGCTATTTCGAATTCGTATTTCATTAATCAGACAGGCCAGGATTTATTTTATATTTTTTGGAAACCTTGCCATATCACAATCGTCCATAACATTAAATAATTACCCAGGTAGTACTTCTTTAGTAATAGAAACAATTAGGATAGTAATAGAAAACAACGCATTTCAGCTAAGTGGCGTCAATGTTTTCCATCGATAAAAAATACAGACTATGATATGTTACTGTTTTCATTAACTTAATTTTTCATGATTATTATTTGGATACGAAAGAAGAAAATCTAGGATTCGCCATTAACAAGAACTTACCATATAAACAGGAACTAAGAAAGATGATTAATTACCTTTCCAAATAACGTTTTATAGGTTAGGGCAATTTTCGCTCGTTCAGCAAACGTTCTGCGGCAGAGAATTCCAATGATGACCGATTCCTTGGTACCTTCATGACAACGAAGAAACAATAAATGTAAGCGCCCGTGCCTAACAGCATAATTATACTGTAGATCTGCCAATTGGTAGATAATTCAGTTAAGATTCTGTCAGATTTTTATAACCATTTTTGTGTCAACCACAAAATTGAATTATTTTTTATGTGAAAACTATAACATTTAATAATTGTTTGAATCCCTACTATCGTGTATAATCTCATTTGTTTGTCAATAAATGGAGAGAGCCTGAATTTGTAATTTTGATAAGTTTGTCGAAAAAAAAAAATCATAGTCAGAAATTTGATTATTTTTCAAAAATAATATTATGATACAAGATAACAGTCGATATTTATATTTTAACTTAATTGAACAATTTGAAAGGTTTTTTTTCGAAAAAAATGGTAAGAATTATGAAGATTTAAATATACTTTAGCAAAGTTTGGTTAAATGACCAATTGCCGATTGATTTTAGCATTAGACAACGCGCAAATTACAATTTTTATTTGCCCGACGTGGTATTCATATTGTAAATAATTACATCGGATTGGTTATTAGAATTTGCATTAAAAATTCGCTATTAATGTGCTTATCAGAGAGCCCTGCTTCCACGCATGGCAGGAGTCTTGCAAAAAATTAAAAATGTAGTCACAATTTTGTGTGGGGAAATTGACTTGGAAGAAGGCATGATGTTTGGTTTGCTTGGACGGTACTTTGGAGCACAAACATTCGAAAATAATCCGAATTGCAAGGGTCATATCTTTCTACGTTCACGCTGCATCCTAAACAGCAGTATGAATCGCAAACATGCGATTTACCGAAAATCCGTGAGTGCAACTAAATTTCTTCCATGGGTGCATTTGTGGTTACAATGACTACCCAGGCTACTACAATTTTGCGAAATTTGCGAACACTAATAAATGGCTTACTGGCTTATGGACGAAAACATCAAAGGGCCGAGTGGGGATACAAACAATGAAAACTCTAATGTAATTACCACGATACTAATTTCACTACTACGTTTGAGTTCAATCACACAAAATAAGTTTGCTTTGACACGTGAGGAAATCTTTCCGAAACGACTAAATAAATTTTATATGGTTACACAGACCTGACGATGATCCTTTCTGGTGGTTAATAACATTATTAATACCAGAGGGCAGCACCATTTATTGTGCTTTAAAAGCAGCATAATTATGTTTATGAGTCGAAATAAGATTAATAAGTTCAAAAAATAGTTTTGAAAAAATATTAAGGGATTTGCGATCTTTTAGATATGAGACGGACAAAGACGTTATGCCCAATAATTCACTATTAGCTCAATTTTTGAAATTTTGATTAAAAAAAATACAAGTTGGCGTTACTTTAGCTACTAAAAAATTATTACCGGCAGACAGTCTCTGTAGACTTAGCGATGTTCCAAACAATTAGAAGATTACATTATGTTTTTTCACCGCTACCCGTAAACCAATGACATGAGCTAGTTTCGGAAGGCTCTCCAAAAATGAAAAATGTATTGTTGATATTGGTAAATTAGGAATCATACCGAAGCCTTTAAAAGCTTTTTTCAAGGAATGAGCATCTTCGTCCGGATTGAAAGGATGGTGCGGCTTTATGGTTCCTTCATTCTAGAATATAATAGGATACGTAACACCGAGTAAGAACGAGGAAAGGTGAAGATGAACATGTCAATTGTTGAAGAGCTCTGATAAAAAGTTAATTGAGCACACTTACAAATAAAATCAAAATTTAGATTTCAATGTGCAAAACATATATTAACATTAATGCAATATTATATATCGTATAATTTGTTTAGCATTTGCTTAATAATAACTTAAGATTTTTGGATCAAATAAAACGAGACCGGATTAATTAAAGAAATAACAATCGACAAAATTTATTATCTCAAAAGGTTAAAAACACAGGAAAACTGTAAATCACGTCGTCACACTTTCCCCCTGACGGACAGCAGAAGCGAAATAAAATTAAAAATAAATAGACAGGGCGACAAATGTACACGAGAACAGAATAAAAGACGATCTCAGAACAAGAGACCGCATTGCTACGAACTAAAAATCAATTTTTCAAGAACGACTGAACCACGTCAAAGCCAAACCAACCACATTTTTAGATTTCAGGTAGTTCAATTTTCAAAATGGTATACATGGAAACTTTTCAAAACCAATTTTAGGATAACAGTGTTTCGAACCACATATCAGACCAAATGAACGACAAACAATAACCCAAACATGAAACTAAGCCCAACAATCTGTGCCATCAAATTATAAACAGAAAGAAGCACGAAATAGAAATTTTCGACGAAATAAAACAAACAAAAAGTAACGCAGGGTGAAGGTGGCAAATAAAAAGGGAGATCTAGTATACAAACAACGCACATCAACTCCTTTGACACGTACTGGGGGAAAACTGACAAAAGAGCTTCGATTAACTAATAAGTTATTTTGCTGCATTAAAAGTAGTTGCAAAAATATTACTCCAAAGTCTATAAAAATATAATTTCAAATATCTTGCGTCTCCAATCGACAATCGGAACTGAACATTTGGCAAATAAAACTATGCATTATTGCGGTTCGTTGCTGCTAGCACCTGACCTTCGAGCTAGAATATTTATTGTGCCGAGAAAAACGACTACACATACCAATAAACATTTTATGAACTCGTATCTCAGAATACCTAGATCGGGTACGTCAAGATCTACACGACGCAAGTAAAAAAAAAATCACAATAAAGAAACAATTTGGAGTTCGGAATATTGCAGAATGCACATTTACTTTACAGTACTACCTATAATTACGTTAAAACTATTTTTCATAAGTTATTGTTATGACTGATTAGCTAAGAACAGTTAAGTTTCCTCCCAGCTCAGCACAGCCATGATATGAGCACATTTAATTTACAGTACTCCTTTATAATTACGTTAAAAACTATTTTTCTTAAACTTATTTAAACCGGAAAGCACATCCAACCCTTAAAAACCATACCTCACCGTCAGCCACGAGTATCTATCAGTTTTGTTTAATCCGGATATACAACAGTCATCCCCAACAGACAACTCACGGAAAAGACTTAAAGCACGTTTTTTTTTTACCACCACATACCCACCACCAACACCTTGCCGATCGAGACAGACTCCCACACCGAAATATAACTTACGTCATTCTCGACTACGGCCTCGTGCACGTTTTCACTAATTTCTGCCTCCACCCGATGTGCGTCTTTGTTTAGATCATGCAATTCGGTATTCTCGACACGTACTTCTTCAACTCGAATTTCTTCTACTACCCGGATTTCGGTTTCGGTTTCTAACTGCGGTCGGGTACAATAGTACATGCAATAAAGTCAGAAATTGAAAAATGGGCAAATCACACGAACATGTGCATAGGTGATCCATGCATTGAGAATCTATCAGTGGCAAGCACAACTTCCAACGACTGCAACCGCCATTAAATATTGAATTTTATTTGCCTTTTTGACTTTAAAAAAATAAAAAGTACTGCTTGCATTAACATTCCATATTTATTTTTTGTGGAATCTCAACTTTTACAAGGGACACTACTGTAAAAAATTCCTTGTCTGTCTACAAGATTTAGTTTTCAAGTCTGGTAGGAATAATTTAATTTGATCACAAAAATAAACTGTTTCTGTTTATGTTACCAAAAAAACAAAATCTCAAATGGACAACTGTCAGAAAGGTGTGTTTGTCAGTGACAAGAGACTGAATTTTATAACCCTGACAAAAACTTGACATGTGCATCGGTGGCAAAATGAAATCCTGAATCCAGCGACAGCTCTCCTTTAGATTTAAACTTGAAATTATCAAGTCATATTTTTTAAAATTTGAACGGATAAGAACAATTTTTGCCGAGAGTTGAGTTATGAGGATCTCATCTTCTTCAAATCATGGTCTTTGTTGTAAGGGCAGCAAAATTCCGTCCGTTGTGGGCTGGTGGACTTTACAAATTTCTAACAATCTACTTGAAAAATGTCGGCATACCCGGGAGGTTGAGCGACGTCACGAACGATTGTTCAGCTGCGTGAATTCTGATTGTTGGACCAAATAGAACGCACAACAGTTAGGGCAGCTTCTTCACATTTTGTAAATTGCTGTCATAGCGTTATAAACGTTTTTGGGATTTTTTTTTATGAATATTGCAAAATAATTGTGCTAAAAGTTAGTCAACAGGGATGAGAGTCAATTAGAAATAGTTAATCAAAAACAAATAGATGCCCAAGTTATGCGGTGATATTTTTAGCGTTTTCTAAATATTTTATGCAGCCAATCGACGTACTCACTTATTCATTTTTTACTATCACTTTAACAAAAGGTACACTTCAGCAGAGCCCCGGGATTAAAGAACAAGAGCCAGTGCCGGGAACCGAACCCGGGACCGTTGCATCATAGTCGTCTGCGGGCGAATCGTATTATTTCCAAGTAAGGGCACGAACCGATTTGAAATGCACGAATTTGTACGAACCGATGGCTCAGTGGGTATGGGGACATGCTACGAAACCAACGGTCCCGGGTTCGATTCCCGGCGC
>JAUJYS010002515.1:0-14647 GCA_033995665.1 Melogona broelemanni
CTGCGGGATAAAGGGGGGGGGAAGGGGAAAATTGATATACAACAATAACAACAATATGGTAAAAAAACGAGCATGCACACACAATATTAGACTTTTCTCACGATCAAACGCAAGCATGCACGGACAAACGTTACAGAAACTTCCTTTTTGTTGCAGTTATACGAAAAACTTGTGATCAAAACAATGATCTAACACGCGATGGAATAGAGGGGAAAATAAAACTTTTTCTCACGAGCTCTGTGGTTAGGAAAATTAGTTAAGCGCCGCTTTAGGTTAATGGACTATTTCACTGGCACAAAAGCTCTAACCACGCAATCAACTTGTTGCGATCATAAAAGATACGAAAAGTCATTGATGTCTATGGCGGCTATTGCTTTTTTTTTAAGACGTAACCACAAAATGTAATTGCCTACAGATTACTTCCTTTGAAGTCAATGAATGGCGATATTAAAGTCGCCAAAAAAGATGCTAACAGTTCATAAAAGTGTATCGCTTAACATTACATTAAATAGCAAAAGGTTTTTGAAGCCTTCAATAGCCACGCCATTAATAATTTATTATTATGATGAGAGAAAACTTGCACACATTTCTTTAATAATTTGAGATAACTTACAAGCTTACACAAAAGATAACTCATTAAAATATCTGCATGTACAAACTCGTTTAAAATATAAAAAAAAGAGTGGCAAATAGTAGGGACCAAATTGAACCTAATTAAAATCGCCAAAACTGTTCCAAATGGCAAATAAAACTGGCTTTTTCACACGGCAAAATGGCAGCTCTTTTGGCCCCGGACTCTGCGATTCTATTGGCTACGCGCCAAACCACCACCAGGGGTCCACGTGTCCACCGACGAGCCAATAAAATCGCCGAGTTCCCGTACCGAAACAAGAGATGCCAATTTGCGCGAATTTGGCCACGGTATTAAACTCACCATCAAAACGAGGGGGATGGGCGCGTCGTCAGTTTCGTCCTCGAAACATTGCGACATTTCCAGCTTACTGAGATCGCCGTAGCTGCGCGCCCTCTATCGGCGAAAATACACAGGTTTGTACCGGCAGGCAATCCGTTTTTTCCCGTTAAAAATTAATCTACCATGCGACCGACCGATTCCCATAACCGCATGCCACGAATTTGAGGAGCGTTGTGTGCAATTTTTCTAAAATTCTCTGCAAGTAGTTCTACCATTATACAACAACATATTTTATAGCTAACTTGCATGCTAGTACAGAAAATTAACAAATTACAAAATAGATAATTAATATAAGTTATTATAAAAAATAAAAAATAACTAAAACATCGAAATAAAAAAGGTTATGTTATTTTTTTTTAATTTGACACAATGTTGTGTCATAACAATAATAAATAAGAATTCAAGAGATAATGTGTCCCTCTAAACGCTTGAGCATTTTCGCCAGCACGGAGGGGAACATTTTCGCCAGCACTGTGGGATTGACCAAATGATTGCGAGAGCCGGGAATCGAACCCGGGAACCAAAGGCGAACGCTCTATCGCTTGAGATAAAGACTACTAAAAAAAATTTGTCTATCTAGTTTGCTGCTCAAAGGAGACTACAAAAGAGCGGGTCACCAATGCTTGACGTTCATCAAATAAACAAATCAAAAAGCATTTTGGTTTTTTTTAGTAAATGAAATTTTGCTTGCAAAGTTACTTTTTTTTTTAAATCGCACACATCGCTCATCAGAAGAATAAGTAATCATCTTTGGACGATCAGCCCAAAAAAAAAAAAAACCCAAGCAAACTTATTCAACGTCCTTCAAAAATTGTGTATACCTGACAACGCGAAGCAAATGATTGCGAACGTCTAACGTGGGCACGACTTTTCTGCTCGGAATCTTCAATTCGCGAGAGGTCAGTATAGCTGGATTTCTGTTAGGGTGGGAGGAAAAAAAAAGGAAGTGCCACACACACACGAACACACATGAACAACAATTAATAGAGATTGGGTGGGGAGGAACGGATCAATTAAGCGGGTGTTGTGTCTATACACATACACTAAAAGCAAGCAAACAGAACAAAGCCACAGGATTATTGACATTGGCGATTATAGCGATTAGCGATGTCGTCGTAATAACGTGTCGCTGGGGTGATTGGAAAGCGCGTGGACACGGTCACACCGAACCCAATCGGTTTTTCTAATTAATCGTCGATCCCACGCATTTCTAGAAACAGGTCAAAGTCGGGCGACGGAGAGAAGGCTTCCGACAGAGAAAACGCGACCTTGCTTGCACTGCCATCGACATGGCAGTGGAACTTGCCAAAACGGTGAGTAACTAGTCTGCCCACCAAAATAATTGTATAAATTAAATTAAAATTATTTATACTATTTAATTTATAACATTACAACACAAAGATGAGTTTGCCAATAGTGATATAGCTTTCATTAATAAACTGTGGGAGAGAAATTAAATCGATAAATTTTCTTTCGCGAGCGATTTCATCCTAATAAGAAAAAAATGTCTAGAAATTTTCTAAAGTCTAATCTAGACTAGACTTTAGAAAAAGTAAAAAAAAAACTTCTTCTCAAATGTTTTTCAACCAAGCGCGAAAAAAACCTCGTGAAAGCAAAATATACGAGTAGACGAAAGTAAAGAACGCGCGCAGCGCAAATTAAAAATAAATTCATGAAAAAAACTGGACATCTGACAATAAAATAATTTGTTCTACAAGTGTCCAGAAATTCAAAAACAAAAAATAACAAATCTAAGAATTTCAACTTTGATCAGAATTTTCCCATGACTGCATTTTTCAGGCATTTTCCACACCCCCCCCCCCTAACTTTTTCTACCGGAGGACTTTTTTAATCCGACTTTTCCTTGCCTAAATTAATTTCTCTGACTTTGCGTGAACCCTGCGAAATTCTTGAACCTTAAACAACTTCGGTATAAAACCACACCCAATCGGCTTATCAAAATAAGATTTAAAAAAAACAAAACATTTTATTACACTGGCTCATATTTTGTAACAATAAAGCATAAACATGCCAGACTTATTTACGTCATGGGCGGAACGGCGGGTGTCAAAATCAACGACAATTTTTTGAACAAATGGGAAAAATTGTCGTATTTCACAGTGGCATATTTTACTGCGACAAATGTTTGCCGGCTACTGAACACACAAGCACCGCCCAAAACCAACAGATCCCCTTTAAACTAATCCTCTGTACAGACACGAAATATAGACGACATCTAAACCTGGCAGATGATAAATTGGCTATAAAAATAAGGGCCGATAAACCGGCAAAGGGATTGCGCATGAAATACTGCAAACTCTGAGTCTCTGACCAACATACGAGTACATGTACATTGCGCTATGAGATCATCTAATATGTATTTGTACAGATATTCGCCCCACTATAAACCAGGAGGAAAAATATGATCTAATGCGGTGATCTAACCTCGATATAAAATCAGCTCGTACGTTTACGTCTTTTAAAGATATAAGACGCCAGAAGAAAAAAATCGCGCTAAGAGAATAACCGCGGGCCAAATATGGTCACTTGTGTCAAAAGTCCTTGATTGATGCGAATTTGTGAGTCACTTTCCCAGGGTGTCTATTTTCGAAGCTTAATGTGAGTCTGACCAACATACGAGTACATAAACGAGTATATAAACTATTTTCTCCGGAACCTTACCAATTACATAGGTCGCCCGTATTTTTAAGACTTTTAAATAAATGCATATTGCCTCAAGCATAAATACTGATTACCAAAAAAAAAACGGTGACACAGATCCCGATTAAAAAAAAGTGTTTTCAATGACAAGTATTCAACTAACGCAAGTAAATAAATTATGGGGGAAAAAAAGTGTAGCAATCTGTGCTTATAACCAGCCCTGGCGCACCAGGCATAAACCACAGGCGACGTATGGAAACAAATTCCTCTTTTAAAGAATAATTCGATTTCCCCGACCGCCCCGCAAACGTATGCATAATAAACCCGTCCTCGACTAACCAAACCCCTAACGGAAACACACAAACCACGCGCAAATGAGATATTCGTGCGAAGATTATAAATTTTCACCGCAGCAATTTCGTCGACACGCGCGGCGGCACTGTCACCTACATCCCCCCCGGCAACAGTTTTAAAGCGCGACCCGTCTCTATATCTGAGACTACCGACGCTTAACCCAGATTCCGTAGGTTGACATCATGCAAAAAAAAAAGGGGGGCGTAGACAGCACGTTCAAGATGCGAAACACGCAAATAAAGAAAAACCTGATGAACGGCTAAACAACACGTGAAAGCAGTTTTCGGCACGGTAATCACAGTAAATAAAATAAGACAAACGCACCCTTCCCCCCTCCCCATACACACAAAACCTATTAGTACCGCCGAATTTTAGTTCAACCAGCTCAAAACCAGGTGGATGAGGGTTGCCAAATTAAAAAAAATGGAAATGGAGGGTAATCTATTCTGAAGCCAATTTAATTGTACGTTCGTCGTAGCTCAAGTGGTAGAGGATCCGCCGTGTGTGCGGGGATTCCAGGTTCGATTCCTGGCACGCGCTTTCGTTAGTCGATCCCAGGGTACTGGTAAAAATGTGCCACTCCATAATCTCCTGTTGTGATATAAACATCAGTGATGAAAAATAAATAATTTTTTTTTTCAATCACCGTATCGCCTAGTGCACTACAGGATTACTGCACCCTCATGTCTCTATGGAGATGTGCGAGGGGAAGGGAAGGGAAGTGGGATACAGCTGGAATAGCCAGACTGCAGGATCCACCCCTGAGCTCTGGACTCCCTAATGGAAGCTCAGGGGAGACGCCAGTACCACAGGCTAACGAATAAACGAAAGCCTGTGCCGGGAATCGAACCCGGGACCGTAGGCTCACTGAGCCATCGGTTCGTACGCTTCCCAGCAGCGGGATTACTGTCGATATCCCTCCCGCGAAACTCCTAACGCGCAATCGTTCCCAGAACATTAGTAAACCAATGCATGTTCTTGAATATTTGCACAGGGCCTCAGGCGGACAAAAACAAACATCATTCTCGTCACAGGTAGTTTACGCGACAACATTACCACGATTTAGCTGTCTCCTGACGCTCGAATTTCGCCCTGCCATCCTTTTCTCGTTTCGCCCTTCCAATGGTTTTTTTTTTGTATATATATATTCTCGTACGTATATGTATGTGTGTGCGTCGTTGTGATTGCGTAAGTATCGTTTCCTGTTCATGGCTAGTGTTCCGAACGATGACGTTTCCCCTGGTGGGCCATTGATCGTCTTATTCGAATACTGTTATTAGGGCGGGGGAGCACCGCGAGTCGGAGGGAGTCATCCATCTAGCTCGATCGATAATGATTGCAAGTACCTTTCTTTGCACGAGAGACTGTCCAGTATACCGATTATCATGGAGCAGATACGAGGCTCCGAATTTATTTTTTTATCTTATCTATAAATAGATGTTTTGTTCGATTGTCTAATAATAATGTCATCTTTAAACGTTTTTTAAATGTTATTTGCAAAATTCCGAAATGTTTTATGCTTGTTGGATTTCTTGCAAATTTAACCGGAGACGTACGTGTGTCGAGAAATTATATTTGATTTTAATTCAAATTAAAAATATTTTATAATTTAAATATTTTTGCTATGATTTTAAAATATTACCATAATTCGAGCAAATCGTGCATTCGCTGTGTGAGTGATGTTTAACTAAAAAATTATAGAATCCTAGACCAAGGATGTGAACGGCATAGTTATAGGCATTGGTCAGGGATTCTATATTTTTTATGTCAATCGCATACGGCTCCTAAGAACAATTATATTTTGAGTGATGGGTAATTTATCGATGAGGCCTGTAAGTTAATTCTCAATCAGATTAAAATTCAGGAATATTTTGTATTCTTCCAATAACAGCTGAGTAGGGAACATGATTGAGAGAAAAACTTTCAGTACTTTCATTACATTGTCAATTCATTTGGCCAAATAGCAGACGAAGAGGCACATTATTAGCGTACGAATAGTCGATACTTTTTCATCTGAACTCGCATCAAAAATTTATAGCTACCGTATGTCGTGCGTATGGCAATAAGGATAAGACGAATTTTCTCTTACGTTTCTTTTCCGAGCTTTCTGAGCTAGAGTACCGTAAAATGAGTAGGTGTTTTTTAACGACTTTGACTTTATTTCTTGTTATTTACGATACTCAAATCATAAAAATGACCTTTGTATAAATTGAGAACGCAGGACCGTGCGGGATGAAGATAAACGAGATCGCAACACAATGCGAAATGATGAACAAACAAACGTTATAGATGTAAAAATAAACGTGTTTAATTACATGTAGATGAAAATACTACATGGTTTGTTGGTACCGTGGTTAAAAACCGTCGTTTATCTTCATCTCGCACGGTCCTGCGTTCTCATATTATACAAAGGTCATTTTTATGATTTGAGTGTAGTAAATAACAAGTTATAATCCTCGATAAACATCAGTAGCAGTTTTACAGTTATTTACTGTAAAGTGATTTCATAAATTAAAGGAATCAGTTTATTATAGACTGTAAGATTATCAGGCACCAGTTTTCCGTTTCACGTTATCGTCAGTGGTTAATGTCTCATATATTTTTCAACTATATTGCAAACCGAATACTTAATCACATATTTTTATGGCAATTTCAAACAGAGATAATATTATATACCATGAACCCCATACTGAGCATTAAAATATTTTGTAAACGCGCCCTGTAGGTATCGCTATGGCAAGACACAAATCCGCACAAGATTGTCATCCACCTAGTGGACATGATGGACAGCATCGAGTTCCTCTCCAATCACGCCGCCGGCATCATCACACGCAGCGTAAACGTGACGCGACACTTTCAGCGGCTAGTCGAGCGCAAGCGATGGGACGTGGTGGGTGAAGGTCTGGCCCACTCGCTGGCTCGCGCTCAATTCGACACCTGGAAGTTCTTTTTGCGCTACAACATGTCTCGCCTGAACGACGTGTCCATCGACAATCGGCCCTTGGTCTATTTCCTGAGGATCGCCAACGGCACGATGGCCACTTTAAACAAGGGGCTGGACGAGGTCACGGATATTTCTAGCGGTTTCGCGATGGGTCAGCTGTTCGAGAAGCGACCGGAAGTGCAAAAGATGGTGGTGTGGCTGGAATCGAACGTGGAGAGCGCTTTCAGAGTATTGTGGTACACGCTGTCTGTTAGCCCCGTTAAAGTAAGTTGAGTGTTACAGAGTTAAAATGGTTGACCCAATGTAGCTCCATGAACGAACGATGAACATGGAGCAACCATGTATGTTAGAAATGTAAAATTTGAATTTATATTTTTGGCGATGTTCAAATTATCAAATTACTGTTTTCGTTCTATAAATTAGTTGCAAAATTTAAAACTAATGCATACCCCCCCCAAAAAAACCAATGCATTTTTGCAAGAACTCTTTTTCTCAGTATTATTTAAGAGAATTTATTTTCTGTTCCTATATTATCTATTTCTCAGTTCCTTATTTGCTTTGTCTTGATTTTGAAGTAATAGTGTAATGATCCGTTGTGTGATCATCCGTTGCGTAAACCGTGACTGAGATTTTCTTCTTGTTCTAGATTACGTCATTGTTGGCTACTGCCAACTACCACAAGTCGGTGTGTTCATCACCCCCGAGCACCTATTTTACCGTCCTGCCGACGGGAAATGTGTCCCTGGGTGTTTTGAAAGACGAATTGTGTGCGATCGATTGGGACAAAATTCTAGTCGAGCTCGACGAGGAGCCTGTCAAGGGCCAGACTCAGGTGGCGTCCAAGGACTTTTCCAATTTGGCCGTTGGCGTTATCAGTACCGTTCTAAATATGGCCGATTTTCAACGCCGGTTTCCGGGCGTTTCGCTAACCAAATCCGTGTTTACTGGTGTTTGGTGGAAGGAAGCTGTCCAGGATGTCACTAAAAGTCTCGGCACCATCAAGTAGGAGACTCATTTAATTTTAAATTTAATTTTCGTTTTATTGAAATAGTTGGTCAACATTATGGCTAATCTTGGCAATAAAGTGGTTTTACTGTTCTTATAGCTAGAATCAATTGCAATATAAATGCAATTTAATTTTGGGGAAATAATGCATAATAATAATTTGTTTTTTGTTGTACGTGTCTAGATTTTCAAGTGTAGCGTCCTGGATAGAATGGCTAGACAAGAACAATCCGCAGATATTTCGACAATTTGACAGCATAGGATTTCAACCATTTTTCCAAGCATCTTATCACTTTATGAGATGGGTAACGGATAAATTGGATCATTTGACAGGTAGGTTGGTTGTAATACTACGTCTATCAGACATGATAATTACCACCCTAAAAATAACCTGACTTTTTAACCCCAATAAGTAGCGCCATTGATTTTTTAAGACTTTAAATATTTTGCTAACCGTTTATAGGTTCCGATTTCGATTTGACATCGATTTTCCAAACCAACGAAGAACTCGAAAAAGCATCGAGTTTCTTGAACCAACATGCACGGGGCATTGTGGAATCCATTATCTTCACTACAATAACAAATCCTTCCAAGGTATGAAATACTCTTACGAATAATGATTTTTTTGTGCGAGATTTTTTCAAACTCCGTTATTTGAATTCGATTTTCAATTTTCTTTTGAGCACAGCTGTTCAACCTGGTCGGTCATAACACGTCGATTGAGAAGATATGCCAAAACCTATCCAAGGATGTCCTCATCGCTCCACCCAATTCGAAGGCCGATTTACACGAAACTCTGAAAGCATTCTGCTCCCTGAATATTGCTAGCACGACTGAAGCGCTGCAGAAATTTATGAGCATCGATGAACTACAGAAGATGGTAATAAAATGGGCTCGAGATGGGCTAAATATTTATTAAATTAAAAAAAATCGTATAAGTTTCTGGATTATTAATTTTGTTGCTACATGTATTTTTCAGCATCCAGAGAGTGGCGAATCGTTCTACCTAACCGTGGCAAACGTTAAGTTGTTTTGGCAGCAGTTGAATAAAACGCAAACCGTGTTGCAAAGACTAGTTGGTACTACACGAGAATCGGAAGCCCCGAGCGTCAAAGTTCCGCAATGGCTAACGCGACAAACGTGGACCGATTTGGGAAACGAACTGAAGCAAAAACTGGTTGATAATAAATGGTTAGTATTAGCAGCTAGGATCCGGTGTTTTTCCGTAATTTTTTATGAATTGATCTTTACGTTGGTGATGTGACACAATTTTTTTCACCACCAATAGGGATATCGATTTCTATTACAAGATCGCTTTCAAAATGTTACAAAGTGCCGGATGGAATAGAGTGATTTTTGTAACCAACAGTCTGGCTTCCAACGTTTTGAAGCGAATGGCAGCACTGCCAGCAAATATTAGCGGTACGTTTGTAAAATTAAACTGTGAAATATAATTAAAAAAATTTGTCCGATAACTTTTTGGCCTGCTAATGAAGAATTTGTATTGCACGTATTTCAGGGGATTTGTCGATGACCTATTTCGAATCGCTGTTTGCCAATTTCTCAACGTTAGAGAGAACGATGCCCTTCGTTCTAGTCAAATTAGTTGGAATCAGCGAGACGTTTATCTATTCGTTTTTGAAATCTCCGGACAAGGTAAAAATAAAAAGCAATATAAATTTAAACTTTTAAAATATCTGTCGGTATGCGATTTTATAAATCATTTGGGGTTTTGTTCATTATAGGTGAATTTACTTGTAAACTCTACAAGTCTGCAAAATACGTTTTGTGAAACAACGAACATTACTCAATTATTTGAGGCGCCGCAAAAAACGTCTCTGAACGATATGGCCAAATTCAAAGAAATTGTGTGCGCACTGGACTTGAAAGAGCTCATGTCGGAGACGCAAGAGTGGTTCGGGCTGACGGACTGGTTGACATTGGTAAGTGGATTCAATCGAAGACGGGTGGTTGTTTCAAGCGAATATCATTATTTCAGATGTACATTCCATAATTTAAAGAGTGTAATGAGCGTTGAATAGTCCGTTGCATATCGTAGCTCATTTTCAAGCGCGTGCCATTTGCCACAAACCTTTTAGGAAATTCTAAAAATTTATTTTATTCCCCACCTAAACATTTATTTGTCCCCAACGATCAAACAAGCGTATGATATAAATTTAATATATATATATGATACGTATGATACGTATAACAAGTGAATGTAGAATACAAGTATGAAAATCATTATTTATATAAAATAATTTGTATACTGTTTTTTGCCATTCATAATTTTGATAATTCGTGTAGTACAAATTCTATCTTAATTTTTAATTTTAGGCTAACGAGTCATCGGTGGATGTAAATGTAGAAGATTTCGTGAAAAATCTGGCCACGGCGGCCTCTGTTTGGCAGCGTTTAAAGGCGAACTCCAACCCGGGCACTGCGTGGAAACTTCCGGCGGCGCTAGACATCAGCAAATGGAACGCCATGCTGTCACGACAGAACGCGGTGTTCGCCACGCAGTTGGGAACCGCAGTCGACTCGAACGCCACCACCATCTTCAACGCCCTCCAATCGCGCATCAGCCCGCTGACTAGTAGCAAGGACCTCAAATCGATTGTCACCACCACCTACCATTTCCTCGACTGGTTCAACGGCATCCTCCACGAGACGGCCACCCCCACCCTGCTGGCCAGTTTCACCACCGTCCAGCACACCATAACCTACCTACAGAATAGCCTGATGCTGTCTTTGGGCGAGGCGATCGCCAGCGTCATCGACCGCCCCTCTAACCTGTGGACGATCTTGGAGAAGACGGAACACGGCGACATTTGCACCGCGAACCTCACATTCGTGAGGCAGCTGCCCCTGTACCGTGACTTCTTGTGCTCCGTCAATCCCAGTAAAGTGGTGACCGAGCTGCTGAAATATTTGAACGGCGCCGGCCTGGCGAAGGCAGTGGAGAGCACCATGCCCGGTCGGGAGAACATGGGCAACGTCTCCTACGATATGTTGGTGGCCGCCGTCAACAAGAGTCTGGGACTAATTCAGCTCACGGCGGCCAATGGCGATGAGATCGTCAATAAGTTCCGCTGGCTGGACGCCAACAAGTGGAAGAATTTTTGGCGGATACAGAACCAGAATCTCATCAACTCGGAGCGGTGGATGGACGAGCGGTACCTGCTCAGCTGGCTGAGCGGTCCATTGAATCCGCTGCTAAATGAGCCTGGCGTGAGAGACGTGAGCCAAGCCGTCTCTATCTACAACAGGGCCATGACGTGGGCCAGCGGTCGTTTGCAGCATTTTTCCCAAGTCTTTCCCACCGACATCGATCTGAACAGTGGTCGGGAGTACCATCAGTTAGGCCGCCTCCTCACTTGGACCAAAACAAACCTGGTTCCTATCTATGAGACAATAATCACCATGTCACTGACGGAACCCATTCAACTGCTGAACATGACCAACTCGTCCAATCCACTGGCGAGCTTGACCACCCGCGTTTGCCACAACCAGAAGTCCGGAGGTGGCGGTGGCAGGGACACTTCATCGCTGAATTGCGAGTTTGACTGGGCTAGAGTGTCATCAGGTGCGCAAGACTTGTTCGACATTCAGGAGCTCATTTCATCCACCAATGTAGATCAGAGCGATTTTGAAATAGTAGAGCTGGGCGATCTGGGCAATCTCACGGCCAACATCGTAGGTCTCATTTCGAGCATGAGATGGCTGGCGAATGTGGATACTAGCACGGTGAGCGCGCATGATTTGTCCAAGATGGAGTCGAAAGACACGCTGCAGAGGTTAAACTCTCTGGCCGAGCAGGCCACCAGTCGAGACAGTGTCCACACGATTGTGCCGTGGATTTTGGAACACATGATCGGACGCAAGGAAGATGGCCAGATATGGAGGGAGACGCTGGAAGCCCTGGACATCGCGGCCATTGTGACTGTTGACACCCTCAAATTCGTGAAGGAAAATTCAAACGGCACACAGAGTATATGGTCGACGCTACGCAGCTGGTTTACTGATCGGCCGCTGGTGCAGACATTTATCAACGTGCTGGAGGATTTCCCCAACCTGGCCACCAGTTTTGTGAGTTTCTTGTTGCATCCCAACGAGATCCGACCACTGGCCGCTAAACTCGGCACATTATCGAAAGGCACAAAATTAACAGAATTTTGTCACGATTTCCGGTTAGACGATTATTTTCATCCGCCAGTTGGCCTGAACACTACATTTGCTGACGTACAAAAATTGCTGTGCGGCAGTGATTGGACCCAATTTTACAAGCAGTTCAATCCGTTCTCAAAGTCCAATTCGACGAACCGCGTCAATAAAAACGCGCCATTTAATTCGTCCACCTTGCTCCTGAATCTCGAACAAATGCAATCCACAATCGCGCTGTCATCTGACATCAAGAGCAAGCCCACCGTAATTGACTTTCACTTGCTGCCCTGGATCAATCGAAATGATTGGACAATAGTGGATAGGATGATAAAAGAATTTCTGGGAAAAATTAAAACACGAAATGACATGACCAACGTGACCATCCAATACGTCTCGCTACTTGACTCACTCCCATATTGGGTCTATGCACAGGAAGCACTGGAACTCATTAACATGCAGATGGAAGTGGTCCTTCACAAGTTGCGAGCCCTGACTGACCCTGTCACCAAAGAGCCCCGCAAGCTGTACGACATTCTCACCAACACCCAAGTAATGTCCCAGCTCGTTGGGGAGTTCTATCTAGGTGTTCAGCTCGCATCAGATATGGCCATTTCGTTCGTGTTCGCCAAACAGGTCGCCTATTTCGAGACGTTTCCAAATGAGACCAAACACTTCTGCAATCCCAAAAGTAACTTTCAGATCTCGGTTATCCAGGAGGACCTTTCTAACCGTGAGACTGTTGATCGTCTGTTCGATGTGCTGTGCCACCAGCCACCATCCAATTGGGTTCACAACTTCACCGAGGACCTTAAAATCGAGCCGACCAAGCTCAAGTCAATCGCATCCACCATCATGTTCCTACTGCCAGCTGACTCGCCGTGGACAATCAACCGCAAGTGGCGTGACTCGATCACCTACAATTGGACAAGATTTACTCAGTCGGTCCAGAAGGTGGACATCATCTGTCTCGATCCACCGGCTGCCTTCTATCCAAAATTTGAGTGGCCTGCATGGAAGCCAGTATTCAGGACATTCGGCAGTGTCTTACCAAAAATGATTGGTTTGAGCGCGGCACCCATCTGCCCACTGATGCCTGACGTCAACTATCACCCCTTCACAGTGATCATTGAACTACTCAACCGACAGTTGCTACTGGCTGATAAGTATGAGCAATTGCTCTGCGACTTTCCTCGCATGAACCTATCCGCCATCTATCGGCGAGTGAAGGAAGATCTACAGGTTATTGATACACTACGGGAATTGCGCATCCAGGTACTCTCCATTGTATTGCATGAGGTACCTGGCAAGAGCTTCCCTGGAACTTGTCAACCTCTCTTCAATGCCACTGCCGAGGTGGCCGACACCCTGAATGCACTCGTTGTAGACTACGTGTAATCTGATACCCGTGTCCAGGCTATCATGAACTGCTTTCAGGAGGATACCCAGGCAGCTGTACTAAAGGAGATTGACAAGTACTTGAAACTAGTGAGTAAGGCACTACCACTTCTTAATATGCCCAACATCACCTCTTTGGGTGACACCACCGAATTAAAACCACTGGTGGAGGAGCTTCTCAACTACATCAAGGTCCAGTTACCCATCTACGTGGCAACACGAAGCGTGCTCATACCAAACAACACGCTGACTGCCAACCTGGCCACCTCCACCGCTGCTGCCATCCTTTTGGATGGATCAGTCAACATCAATAGATTAGTGTCAACTGGATATAATGTACACAGGATGGCCGACATATTCTGCAATGCCACCAAGCTGACCAAATTTGTGGTGCCACCCGCGGGGGTGTCATTGGAGGTGGTCGCCAAAGATGCCACTGATTTTTTGTGTCCTATAGACAGTGTCGAGTCTCGACTGGAGATGGCCAGCAAATTTGTACAGGCACTGGATAAGAGCAGAGTTAATGACATGCTGCCCTCGCTTCAAATGAAGAATCTCTTGTCGTTCAAGTTGGCAATGGATGTGGGTCGGCGGTTGGGTGAATTGGGGTTGACCATGATCAGCATCAAGGGAGCAATTGGGGAATTGGATCTAAATTCCCTGACAACAAATGTGACTGTTAGAAAATTGATGGAGACGCTGCTTCCCCTGGTCTATACTGACACATTGTTCACTCTGTTCACTGGTATCAATAAAATCACTGAAGACATTTCACCTATCATATATGGTAGCTTCTTTGAGGAAGATCTCCAGATGCTGTCCGAGGGTCTCAATGGTATCTACACTTTCATCAAGACAAAATTGACCAATGACACCATTCCGATCAAGCAAGCTGTCATTGATACCGACGAGATGAGTGAATACATGCTAAGCGCTGGAATCAACCAAGATACAGTGGACATTTTTCTTGACACAACCATGAATTTCTCAGTGGTGCTACTCAAGAGAAAGCTAAACAAGTTGGTGAACTTTTTCTGTGACATTGACACAATGGAGCAGGTGTTTGGTATGATTAACAACCGTGATGCTGGTGGCATCTTGTTTCATGCTCTCTGTGATGGATCCAAAGGTGACACGCCAGCCTCCGAGCT
>JAUJYS010002516.1:0-14646 GCA_033995665.1 Melogona broelemanni
CGGTGCGCACCGAGGATGAACGACGATAGGTTGATTATACCCCAAAAAATAAACGAAGAATTAACTACCATTTGCGATACTTTGTATTGACAAAGTCATGATTGAATAAACCGTATACCGTCGTCAACACCCTAAATTTGGAAAATGTTTGAAAAATTAAAAAAAAATTAAAAAAATATAAATAAATAACATCATTCAAGGTTCTCGGTACGTACGTTCCGATGCACACCAAAGCTTCTTCGTCATTAAATAATTAAATTATATATTTACGTGATTTTGTCGTTGTCTGTATAATACTTTTTCAAAATACGAACGGATTGTCAAAATATAGTTGTCAAAAATGGAGTTACGTCTTTGTTGGGATTTTGCCCACTGAAATCGTTTCTATGGCTACTTTTATGTTTTATCCTAATTAAAATTGAGTTAACATATTATTTTTAAAAATAGAATTCGCCATTCCATTCGTCTCTGATTCTTTAATAATTAACTGTGTGCAGAGAGCAAGATCATTTTTTTTTTAATTCCTAAAATATTGTATATCCTTAACATGTTCTTAATAAGAATTTTCCTATTTTTGTCACGAATCTTTTGTTGGTGAAACTTTTTAATTCGCATCTTGTGGTGACCGAAACATTATAAAATTCACGAGACATCAACAGTTTCTTCACCTAAACTAAACGAGGCCCACCTCCAAAATGACGTCCCGTTTTGGAAGAGAAAAAATGGAAGTTTGTTCCACCGTTTTGACAAACGACCAATCAAGCCGAGAGTGCTTATAACTCACGCGTCACGCGAGGAGTGAATCGGGCGTGCTCGCTGTTCCCGTGACCCCAAATACTCCCCTATTGTCTTTCTCATTCTCTAATGCGTCCGGGGAAACAACGGACCAACCAACAGATATTTATTTCAAACTCACTTGAGATCCATCCTCTACTCCACCTTGACAAATATAATAAACCTTTACTGTCAATAGTTCAACGTAGTTGATCCGGAGGTTATAACCTTTCGATAATTTATCGGTTTAACCTGCTGAATACTTTATGTTAGGAAGCATAAAAAAGTTCTGCTGATGTTGTCTTATTAAAATAAGACAGCATCAGCAGAACTTTTTTGTTTTCTGGTTGGCACTGTGTTGTACCGTAAGAACGGTGCAATTTTACCAACGACGTCCAACTTGCTTGCTGTTATATTAGTGATGTTGCTGGTTAGTTAGTTAGCTTGACGAATTTGCATTCGCGGCTATAATGCGGCAGATCATAGCTATGCAATCTTAACAGTAAGGAAGGGTAAAACAACAACAGAACTTGGCATCTTTCCAGCAAATTCGATAACGACACAAAGGGTATTTGTCAATAACTTTGTCAATGGCTTTATCGATATTTATTTTAGTAAATGAATTCCGATTGTCATGGTGTGATGGCGTATCAGAAATGGAATTCCATTCTTCAACCGGACCATTGTTTCACCCGGATAAAACTCAAACCATCAAATGGATAATGGTTATGCATTCTTCGCGTAACTACATTTGTCTTATTAGCCTCGTCAACACTTTAGTTTTCGCTTCAAGAACAAAATAGTTATAACGTGACTATGTTGCTAAGATTTTCATTAAAATAATAAAATCTGTTTTGATTCCTCGACTTTCCGAAATGGTTAGTGCTTTACAATCTTGGCAATTTACTCTTGTGACTGGTGGTAAAATGAACTCTTTTTTTTAGCAATCTCAGCTTCTGTGACGCACATCACGCTTTAGGGCGGTTCTTTAAAGCGGCAATATAGAGTTATGTTCACAAGAAAACGTAATATAAATTAGATTATGATATCACCAAATGCAGGAGAGTGATTCTAGAAGAAGTATCCCTGAAAACAAGTATATTCTTAAAAAGCATGTAAACAAGTTGACAGGAAACATTGGTTGAATTTTACCTTTCTTTTCGTCAGGCAAAACCAATGCGACTCAAACAAAATTGGAAATATGTTTTACGATTTTTTTGTGCTTCGTATGTGAACTTCACGCACAGTTTACCTTGCACCAACAAATACGAATAATCTGATTCAAATAAATAAATTACTACTAGATTACATCTATCCTGCCGCCTCTAATAAATGTCATAATACAAGTTCCAGGACACGCCCAAATTACATTTTTCAAAGAAAAGAAAAACCATTCGTAAAAATTTGCGAGCGTTTACCTGTCGAATGTCACCTCGCGTGGCTCACCAGCTAGCAGCCTCACTGATGAACCCGAAAAGTTGAACGCCCTGCTGGTCCAACCTCTGAAATTCTGTAACGAACAAAAGGTAAAAGTGGACATTAGAAAATCAGTGACAAAAACACCTTGTGACGTCATCGCGTTTTTTTACAATATATTTTGGCGATACAGTGTTGAGTTCGTTCCTTTGGAAAAGGAGCCTGTTCCAGTTCTCGATATTTCACATGAAAATAGAACCAGTTTCCGCTACAGTTCCTCAAAAATTAAAAGGAACCTGGGCGATCCTAACTTTCTTTTCAAAAGGAATCTAAAACTTTTACATTCCTTGGATTAAAAAAAAAACAATTGTGGGAACTAATCAACAGACAGGAACTAATCTACAGACACAGACCAAAAACTCTCAACAGATCAAAATTATTATCAATTTCCGTTTGATGCTGCAAAATTGTTCGGCTGTCGACACACTATAAAAATTGTAATTTTAGAAAATTGAAGGTTATGGAAAAAGGAACCCTTAACACAAAAAAACTCTTGTTTCAGTTCCTCAAAAAAAAAGGAACCAATTCCCGTTCCAGGTGCTCAAAAATCAAAAGGAACCTAGACGTTTCTATGTTAAAATTGGTAATGATACCCCTGAACAAAAGGATGGTGAGGTAGCAACATTTGTACAACGTGGATTTTTATTATAATTAATGAAAACACAATTATCAACAAATCCTTTTCTATATTTCTATGTTCCATATATTCCTATATTCTCTATGTCCCTATGTCCCTAAAAAAAGAAACCAGTTCCTAGGAACGAAACTTTTCCATTCCGTTCATACCCCAACACTGGCGATGGAGTAGGGGTCACGCAGCCAGTAGTTCCCCTGCTTCTGATTGGTCGTATTGGTGAGCAACGCGCGCACCCAAGAAAGAGTAAGAAGAGAGAGGAACCGCAATGTCCGGTAAGAGCTCGCTATAGTCAGTGCTATACTGTTGCGGTATGAGCACCCGCGATGGAGGATGTAACTTCCGGGCAAGTGTATGTGTCCAATTTGTGCCTAATTTGTGTCTAATTTATTAAGCACGCGCACAGAGGGACAGATATAAATAGGTGGTTGGGGATCACTGGCTCGCCCATAACACTTTTCATCACTGTCCATTTCGGTACGGATTGCGCTGCTTCTCTGGATCACTTCTTTCGCTGAATTTCATTACTCGCTTCTGAATCTCTCTCTCTCGAAGAAGAAGAAGAAGAAGAAGAAAAAAGGATTGTGTTGTGCTACAGTTACATAAGCAAGGAATATGAAGGTGAGTTAGTTTTTAAATCGTCGTTTCGCTTTGTTTTCATTCATACAGATGGGCATTTTTCAGAGCTTTTAATTTTTTGATATGTAATCGCTATCTGTATGTCATCGCTAGTAGGATTATATACCCTCTCGTTAACTTTTATCTCGTTTCGGAAATACTTTTTTTTTTTTCATTTTTGAATATATTTTATCTTTATTTACAATATTTAAACTTTATTTTGAACTAGCTATTTCAAACTTTATGTTAAAGCATATTAAAAATCATCATTTTTTAATAAATGAACGGAAAATTACTTTAAAATTCTTCAGCAAATATCTTGTAACTATGTACACAGTGTAGAACATTGCTAAAATATATTTGTTGAAGAATTTTATAGTTATACATTACTAATTTGCTTTTTCTTTGAATAATTTATATTTTTAGTTTAAAAAAATTTAGTATATAATTAATATTTTAAAAATTAATGAAGAAAAAAAGCAAGACCTAATAACCCCACTGAAGATTATAATCTAAGAATTACGTAGTTAAAATGCTAGAGTTAACCTCACCAGGGCAACCTAAATAAAATTAGTTTTTTTCGTTATTATAACGCTATTTTCCTGTTCTGTTCTATTCTGTATCCATTTTTTGGACAATCGTAAAATAATTGCCAGAAAAGCTAATAAGATCACGATTTCAATAGCAACTGAACGAAATTGGAAAGATAAATGACTTCTGGTAATTTCGATTCTGGTAGCTTTCGCCAAATTTACAGGGGATAGGAAATTTCGAAGCCTTTCAGTTACAAAATTAAATTTCAACTTTAATCGTAATTATAAAAAAAATAAAATCATTGGAAAATGTCAAAGTCAAAGACAAATGGTAATGTCAATGGTAAATGCTCAAAACTCTTGGACAGAGATGCCACACAGAAGGCGTTTCCAAGAAACCAAATGACGTGATGAATCTTTCTCGCTGAGCAATTCGATTGATTGCTCTGTAGCTGTAAACCTCATTGTATATAAGCGCAGCTCTTTGCGCATGAGGAGCGATATTTCCATCAAATTCGATCACGCACAGAAACGTTTAGCTCCTATATAGATGAAGTGTTTATTTCTGTCGACCACCTGCTAATTACGCAGCCCCCGTCACTCCAACCATTTAAACGGCGTCAATCACTTTGGCCACAATGGTTTGGCTTCGCCAAATTCTATGGCTTTATAATGATGATATTATATCGAATAGGTGATGATTGATCACAGGTACACACGCCAAGCAGATTCATCGCACGCGGGTCTATAAAAATATTAAAGCGTGGGTGGTCTTGGTTAAACGAGTTTCCCAACCATCTCATGTATAGAACACGACAAGAGAACATCTCAACACGAGAAGTGCAGATGCACAATCAAACACGAACGCACAAATTCTTGTACGCACAAAATCCTGAATGCGCAGCCGCAACGCCTCTGTGACACAAAAGCCACGCTGCGACGCAAAGGCCACACTGTGACGGCAAGATAGTAGCAATATTCGAATGAAGGCTTATAAAATGCTGCCTGTCCTCTGACAGGTTTAAGCCAGGAATAAAATAATTCAGGAAAATACAGGAATAAAATAAATTTGTTTAATTATATAACTACACTTGTTAGGGTAAAATTACACGTTCCCGGCATGAGCGACCAGAAAATACGGTATCAAGTGAGGTGCGTAGCGAAACTGACTTGCATAACCAAAAACATAACATAAATTGACTAATCAGGTGAGACTGACTTTCGCTACGCGCCCCATTCGATACCGTATTTTCAGGTCGCTCATGCCGGGAACGTGTAATTTAGCCATTGTTAGTTATACTGGCGCAGAACGTCGGATTACATTTACTGCATTTAATTATATATCCTTAATAATAATAAAAATATATTTTAAATAGGAATATACTGTAAATCCTAAGCTGGCGATTTTTCACTGCTTGGTAGGGTTAATACTCAATAGTAGCCTCATTCAATTCCTCTGGATCGAATAAGTGACAGTCCGTTCCGGGAATCGATTCGGAAACCCTTACACCTCAAAAAAATACTTGTTTCTTAACCACGCGGAATCGTTCTCAAGAGTTCTTAAAATACCACCATTTTAAAAATACCTTTATCGGTTATAATTTACAATTACGTTGAAGTTAATTCATTACAATTTAAAACTAGTCTTAAGAAATTCATTGTCTCACATTTGTGATTTACCTATTGTTTCCAAATTCCAGACACAAATTACCATTGCGCTGCTAGTGGGTTTCCTGGCTTCGGGAAATTGGGCCGCAACCACCAACCGGAAGGAGGACGAGGGGATTCAGCAGAAGAGCACCTCTGACGTTGACTGGACCTGGCTCGACGCCTGGGCGGCGTCCACTTCCGGCGACCGTGACGTTACGGCGGTGGAATCCCACCACCCCGAAGTCCACCGCAGGGCGCGTCGTGCCGTCGACCTGCGCACTCTCCGCCGTCTCATGTCCAACATCGCCCTGAGCGAGTTCTATCGCCTACGCGGTCTGGAGGTGCTGGGAAGCCTGGGTATGGGTCACGGCAAGCCGGGCGGTCTGCCGTCTAGCCTGGTGTCCGCTGTGTCGGCGGCCAGCGATCCGGCGGCCGATCAGGAGGCGTCGGCTTCGGCGCCCAAGGCGACGCGGTCCGGTAGCGGTTACTTCAATTTCCCGCTTAGACCTGAAGAGTTTCAGCAGTTCTTCGGAGCTCTCGGTCGGAGTCATTTTGCCAGGAGAGGTTGAAAACGCCACGCTGAATCAATATATATGTACATATGTAAAATATTCAGATCCACTTATTTCATCTTATTTTAAATACAAATGCATTAAATGCCAAATTGCACAAGGAAACTGGCTCTTAAGAACAGATCAAATAGTGCTTAATAAGTAGTGCTACAGAACATCACAAAATATCTGTCAATAGGTCTGTCATTAGATTTAATGACAGACCTATTGACAGACAGATCTATTGATAGACATATCAATTGACAGTCAGATAATGCCAATGCCCTCGCTATCAGGGCTTCATAACAAATATTTTCGCCGTGATTATACATCCTCAAGTACCAATATCATATAATTATTCAAATTATTTTTTTATTAATTAATTACCCAATGTAGTTCTGTATCACAGAACAAAATACAGACTAAAATGTTCTCTTTTCCTACAGAAACTTCTATGAATGAAAATTAAATGTCGAATTCATTTTTAAGCTTGTAAGCAAAGGCAAGATTAATTATTTGGAAAATACTTTGAACTTTTTTGTACATTACGGCTGTATTATACATTTTATTTTTTATCATTTTAAACAAGTTATACTGTACTAATATCATAGAGAAGGTTATAATGCCGTTAATCAACATGCAAAAGTTGCGGTTATTAAGTTTGGGATTGTGTTTTAAAATTTATGAGCATAACTCTCGGCTAATCATGATCATGCTTTTATAATGTAACATTTTAAAAAAACATGTTCGACTAATGTTTAAAAGGTGACAAATATTTTTATAAAAAAATAAAATATATAAACCATGTATAATTTTAACTTATATTTTACTCACTGTAACAAAGGAATGCGCCGTTGTATTTTTGTTTGCTTGAAGACAAAAAGTCGTAAACCTTTCGCGAAATTGACACGCTATTATCTTAAAAAAAAACGTCTTCGTCTGCTAGAAACTTGTGGAATGACATCTGTAGCAGAATCAAACGTGATCTAACTTTCCACACGAAAAAGTAGAACATAACATGAGACGCGCATGGCTGAATTAGAAATCAATTCAACCAGTCACTAGCAAATTCACTTGTACAATTTTCTCGTCAAATGTTGTGTGCACAGATCGCAATTTCTATCGAATCGTTATACTGTACTTCTCGAAAGTTGAGTGACACACCCACAACATTAACGGTAAAATTGTCCATAAATATAGTGAAATTTCGGGTAATTGAATCAATTGAAATTTCATTTTTAGCGTTGGCAACGAAAATTAATTCCGAATTGCACGTAATTTATCCAGAGTTTGAATAATAGTATTTTTATCTGTTGCATGCATTCTACTCAGACTTCAAATTCCTAATTCAGATGCCTAATCTACGAGATAAGTAAATTTCTAGTTATAATTCCCAGTTACTACTAAACCAAAGAATTTGATGTCAATAATACATGTAATACATACTTAACCACAGATATATACCGTAAATTGAACAGGATGTACAATTTCTTAAACTCTTTCGCAACATTTATTTCGCTACCCATAATTTTCTAACACACGCTTTTCAACAAACAATAAGATTATTTAACTTCAACTTTAACTATTGCTAATATTAATTTTAATTTTTTTTTAAATCATACATTGTACAATTTGCACATGTATATAAGGTACACAAATAAGCAATTCATTATAAATAGTATAAAGAAGTTCGAAATATATCGAGACACGCCGAACAAAAAACTGCATGCAACACAACAGGCGAAGCTGAACCTGTTCGAACCATTTAACATTGGCAGCCAATTGCTAACTCTTTGAGTACGTCAGTCAACCCTTCTAAAAAGTGAGCGCCCAATTGATATGAAATATGGGTGCACCTCATAACTACGACGCCCAAATCGCCCCACAATGAGGCCAAAAACCACCATAACTAATAACCCATCCGTGGCTAAGAAGGAGTCGTAAAAGCGGTAAATGGTGGTTATTAGGTGAAACCATCAGACCAGTAAACATGAATTAATAAAGAAAAACTGATTAAACATAAATAAAATCAGCGATTTTAAAGTCCGATAGTAAGACACTTTTAATCCGTCAGGTACAGAGGAAACAAATACACGAGCTTTCGGTTGTGACTCCTTCGTCGGTGAATTAACCTTTCTTTCAGAAAAGGGGCGTAAGCCAATTGGCGTGTTCTTTTGTCGTCGATGAGGAGACCGCTGTCCAAGCAGTGCGTGGTTATAGCGGATTTTCTGCATGAATGTTTTATTCCGGATCACTGTAGCTATACAGGATTTTATTGTACCCTCGTGTCGCTGTGGCAATGAATGTTCGATGTCCTGTCACGCGCATGTCCCGATTGCGCTTCGTTTCACCGATGTAGACACTATTGCAACTTCCGATTGCTGGAGGTGATTTATTTTCGCCGACCCCGACGCAATAGATTTTGTAGACACCCGGAAAATACAAAGAACTGACCTTTGAGTAAGGTCGACAAAAGAATGAATCTAATTTGTACCGGTTGAGAAAGACGACCTTGATATTTAAATATTTTCGCAGATATTTATTTAATTTGTTCCGTTGATTTGGGTGGGGGAACAACGGGAAATAGACATATTTAGACAGTTGAATAACTTCAACATGGCTCAGTAAACATGAGTTTATTGAGTCTATATTTGTTTTTCCATACGGTCGACGAAGGCCATCTTAATTGTCCTAGCCACAACTTTAAATTTTTCTGTGCACTGGGTTTCTTGATATACATGTCTTTTGAAAAATCAAAATTCTAACTCCATTTTCAAAAACAATATTCAGTGGAATTATTAAACACATGTTACCATGACTCATGTTGATCGTTGAAGTTGTCTAAATAGCTTTAACAGTAATTTCCCAGATAATATTTATAATGCAAATTATCAAATTGACCAGCATATTTTTTAGATAAAAAACTAAACATATTTTCATTTTTTTTACAACATCTCAATTATTAGTATCAGGAACGTCTTACAGTTGCTGCTCAAACCATGTGGTTAGAAATTGTAACAGTCAGTATTGTTGAGCCATTTTTTGTGCTAAAATGCACACTATACAAGATTAAATTAACGATGCTAACGATAGCTACTTATCGATTCACCTCACCGTTTCCCCCAAGCAAAAAAAAAAAAAAAAAAAACACTACGCAAATTACTCACTTTTTTGTTGCCAAGTATTCATAACCATTTTGTGCATGGCGATGCCAACACATTGGAAGGGCAAGGTCGCGCCACAATTAGCATTGCCTATTTATTTTATGGGCAAAAAACGTGAGAGCCAACGTCATTAAGGTCCAATAAAATGAAGAAGCACACACACACCGAGAGCAATTAACTAACTACCCAAAACGAAAGACGTGATTGTTTTACCGAATGAATACTCGCAACTAAATGAACCATGTCATTATCCTATCGGGTCCAATAGGTAACACGTTAGGTAACACCAATAGAAATAAGCAGAAGCTATATACAATTCCATCACCTACTGTTTAGCACAACAACAAATATGTTATTCTTTCAGATTGGCAAACTTTCGATGGAATGAGTACGCAAGATCACTTGAACAGAACGCGTCATATGGTTGCTGTTAGATACTTGTATTTAACCCCCTTCGCACAGAAAAATATACTTATGCCCAAAGTTTGAAATTAAAATAAGACAGCTTACACAAATGGATATGTCTAATGGCACAAACAACCCACTTAAAACTGCTTGAAGGACAGGTAATATGAGCTGATGTGCATTAAGACATTGAATCCCCTTCGCACAGAAAAAGGCACAGGAACATGCCCGAAGTTTGTAAATTAAAAAAGACAGCTTATACAAATGATTAAGTCTCATTACACAAAAAACTTGCACTTAGTACTGGTTTAGCAATTTTTAAGTTCGATTTAAAACTGCTTGAAGCTATTTATCAACCAAGTGAATAACCTTGCTGCCAATTCCTTGTTTACTATACACACAATTAACCAAGACGTTAAAAAAGGCAAGCCTAGTGGAACGATCCGCAGCGTGTAAATAATCTTCGGTATCAATTATCCTAGCGTGACTATTTGCCAAGAACTGTACGTTCGCACCGCTACATTATTCTAGAAAGTTCCATAACTTTTGAAACGCGTTTCCCAGCGAGCAAAAAAGCTTCAACAGATAAAGGAATCAGTGACACTTTTCTGCTTAGGCAATATTGTGGTCGTTGACAGATTAAACTTGTTGTATCTGCCTACTTTTATTTCCCCGTAGGAGACTTGCCTATAATGATCAACCTGCTACATAATCGGCATACATTATTGAGCTAATAAAACGTAGGGGGAGGGGGGACCGAAAGTGCACTGGGTAAATTAGGTACCGTAATGTACGACACGTTGACTTGTGTCAGATAGGCCGAAACCGGAACAGCTTTAAATTGTCAATGGACAAGTATTTACAAATAGTGAACAATACAGTCTCGGACAGAACAATTTAAACACTAACTTCCACAGCCAAGGTCTAAACGATTGAATGAAAAAACGACTGTCACACAACATCGAAGGGCTAGGACGTCTCAAGTTCACAACGAAAAGGAAAGAAGTTCCGGTGCAGTGCGAAAGGGGAAGACGATCTGACGAATTTTATTTTTAAAAATAACATTTCTGTTTTTTTTTTTGTTTTTTTTTTAATGAAGCGACGTTGTTTGTTATTTTGGCAATGTTGTCTATTCTGTTATTTTATAAAAAAGAGAGTTCGCCAGACTCTGTTCATCTTCCCTTTCGGGACAGCAGGTATTTCTTTCCATTTTAATATCCATTTTGTTTTATTTTTAATAGCTGCTTAAGGTTCCCATCCACCCAATGAGATTTAATGATATACAGCACTGTATAATCTGCATATGGGTATTGTCATTTTGTTTTCAGGTACGACATGAGAATTACCACTCATTATTGCCGATATGCGCAGGAAAAAAATAAAAAAATTCTGTTAGGAACTGTATGGGTATTGGGTGGTTCCGGATGGTTGTAGGTGACCGTACGTGGTTCACCGGACATCGCGGACGCCCATTGTTTGGGACAAAACAAGTTGAAAACTTTTTTGAGACCACACAAACTGCAAAGCAAAAAGTGGGCAACGATTTGTTCAAAGGATGCAAGATAAAAAAAGCATTTTACACGAACACAACAAATTGTTTCATTTTTATGTCAACTTTTTCGAACGCTTTTCTTAAATCAACAATTGACGACCTTTAGAAATTCAATGAAGATTTGTTATTGTAAATCGATAGATGACTACTAAATCATTTTTAAAATAAGAAAAGCGTTAGTAAGCGTAAGCGTATGTTTCCTTGAGTTTCCTTGACACAACTGAGAAATCTAATCGTATTCAAAATGGAAACCAATATGAGTTCAAGTTTTAAAAAAATAATGGTTTTTAATCGCAGACTTTATTTTCTCTCATTAAACGGGTTCATGACACATGAAAGTAGCTTGGTTGAAATAATATAGCTTGCAAAAGTGCATTTGCTGCAAATAAAAGTCAATAAACTGTCAGCAGATTTAATTGCTTGAAAAAAAATAATGGTTTTTAATCTCAAACTTTATTTTCTCTCATTAAACGGGTTCATGATGTATGAAAGTAGCTTCGTTGAAATAATATAGCTTGCAAAACTGCATTTGCTGCAAATAAAAGTCAAAAAACTGTCAGCAGATTTAATTGTCTTCTGTCCGGCCTCAGATATGGAGAACGCATTAAGCGAACTGATTAGGAATGATTAAATTGGCAACCTGTTCGACTCGTTCTAAAAAATACAGGTTATACGCATTATTCATCATGCTCTTCCCATCATCTTTGCTATAAAAATAATGACCTACACAGAAATGAAACTTGGGAATACTTCAGCCAACCGAATGACCTCACTAATAATAGAAATAAAATAAATGAAACAAAATCATTTCGCGATTGTTAAATTGGTTCATCATTTAAAATTATAAACATGTACTTTCAAACTAATTGTAATAAAACTTTAAAACATCAGTTGATAATGAAAACGACCGATAGTTTTAAAGGTTTATTACAATTAGTTCGAAAGCAAATACATCATTAATTCAAATAATAAAATAATATATAGATTTTTTGAAAAACAATTCAGGTGTTACTGCGAGTTCCTAATCCAAATCGAGCTAACACATAAGTTATCTTAAATAATGGATCATCTTCAATTAATGGAACAATTAAAAAAAAAACACAGAAGGAAATACATAAAATACAGACGACTGCAGGCATGTCCCTCAACAATCGAAAATATCAATATACATTTGTTCAATTATATAATCACAAAACCAACAACAAGCATGGGCCTTAACATCGATTGTGAAAAAATATAATTTTTTTTATTCCAGATGTTCAGTCCGATTAAAACGTAGAAAGTGTAAAAAAACTATCGATGCTCGGTGCGCACCGAGCAGACTCTATCGTTGTGTCGATAGTGTCTTTAAACTTTATACGTTAGAACAATTTTTCTTAATTATTAGATTCTTATTCCCATTTCTGCGTGTAGTGGATCTGGTGTTTCCAAGCGCTTTTCAAAACTGAGATGAGATGATGCGGCACGTGCAACTTTTAGCGTCGCCGCTGATATGCCAGATGATCGAGAGCAGAAACACGTCGCTAATTGGTGAACGAGAGCGTAGCTCATACGCGATGGCTTCACACTTAAGATGACGCAGACGTTTCACCAGCGTCACATTAACCAAGCAAACAACCAACGACCGGATTTTCATGCTGAAAAATTCTATAGCCATCAGAATTCTGAGTTCTGACCATGAGAAGTTCGTTTATGACTTAGTTTATGGCGAATTCATTAAAAATGTCACCGAAGCAAATAAGGATGCTTACGTGGGAATCTTTATTTATCATTACACACAGCATTATGACGTCATGGAATTGAAACAATATTTTTAATCGAAGGAACAGAAAATGAATGCAAAGGCATTTTTTTAAATTAATATTCCTGATCACTGTAATAAATATCACTACAGGATATTCTGTACCACTCGTGTTGCTGTGGCAATATGAAAGAGGCACATTTTCAACAGTACCCCAGGTTCACATAAACGAGAGCCTGCGCCGGGAATCGGACCTGGGATCACCCGCGTCAGATAAATAGTAAGTTCCAGATCTAGGAACGCCTAGATTAATTTTAATTTCTATTGGAACTGGAACGGGAACACTGCTTATTACATGGTCAAATTCTTCAAGGCTTATAGAAGATGAAGGGTCCGTGACCAAGGATATAAACGGCAACAATTGTAAACGATCTTAATATTTAATATGCGAGATACATGAAAAAATAATAAGGGTTAACAAAACTAGTGGTGTAGTGCTTGAAACGTAGACTGAGTCAAGTTAACTACACGGGGGTATGTAGCAATCACGTGTGGGTGCTAACATAGGGTGACAATGCAGCAAAGATGGCGGATAGTTGTTTCTTCTGGTTCCCGAACTGAACAGTTTTCGCCGACCTCAGGGCGTCATCCGAAAGGGGATCAATGCTGCATAGTGACGATGACGTTGTGCAGACCGAGCTTATATAGGCATTTTTTGGGGGGGTGGGAGGAGTGTGAAATAGTGTGACCAGACATAGGGATGATATAGTGAGAAAGGCACAAAGAAGTGGAAAGATAATTATGAAAAGATAAAATAAAACAGAATTTAGTTACCACAGTCTTATTAATTTCTTACGTTAGAAGATGTGTAGAAAAAACGTTCAGACTGGGTTTGACGTGTAACATAGTGAAAAAATAAAATTAACCGTTTATATTAGTCGTGGACGCGAAAAATCATAAGGTCAACTTGAGATCAGAGAAATACATTGCATGAAAAAATATATTACAGTCATACGTGGAAACGACTGGGGGTAAACATGATTAGCATAGACATTAGTAATATATTCATAATATCGCCGTAGCGCCCAGCAGATTACATGGTCACTGCGCCCTCGCGCTCTCCACAGGGACTGGAGAGAATTGCGGGGCAGGGAAGGGAAGGGAGGAGGGGTGGCAGCTGGAAAAGCCAAGCCTCAGGATTCGCCTTAACGCTCTGGACTCCTTAAAGGAAGCTCAGGGGTGACAACAGTACCCCATGCAGACGAATAAACGGAAGCCTGCGCCGGGAATCGAACCCGGGACCGTTGGCTTCGTAGGCTGTCGCCAACCCCTCTGAGCCGTCCAAGCAGGCGTATCTGAGCAGAAATAAAATACAATAAAATACGAAATCACTCTACAGTTGACCATTGACAACTGCAAACCGCTTCAGAAACGCCAAAATCCGAATGCACACAAACAAGAAGAAAACATACCGAAAACAACCGACAATATCGAAACATACTCCCACAACGTTCCCAAACTACATGTAATGTACATGCAGTCTGAAAA
>JAUJYS010002517.1:0-14641 GCA_033995665.1 Melogona broelemanni
AGTCGTCCATGTAGAGGCACAGCAAGCAATAGGATCGTATGGAGGCAGAGCGGATAAGCACGCATGGGAGGGCCCATAGCTGGCGTATCATCAGTAGTAGGAAAAGGTATGATGGGAGGCATTATCTCACGTCTGTAGTGGGCTAGTCGAGAAGGTTTTGCACAATGTCGTGCCGCCATAACGTGCCTGCGATATATGAACGTCTATCTCTGTATTCGAGGTTCGATCGGTATACCAGTACCAGAGGTGCCTGGGGAGTGGTGACGCATACTCAAACGACGGTTGCTACGACGCCATTCCAAAAACTCAAACTGTGGGGAAGCGTCGCCTATCTTGCATCTTGCACTTTTCTCTCACGCTGTTGCGCAGATTGGAACAAACGGGGCATCGGGCTTTGCGGCACCAAGAATCGCAAATAATTATTTCTTGTCTTTCATTTTTCGACATTTCTTTTGTCATCAATCGCAGATCGACTTCGAACACGTGGAATCATGACTGAAGACGCTAAACTTCAAGGTAAGGGTGTGTGTTGATGATGTCTATGGCGTTAAAAAAACCAACTAGTGAAAAAGCAAAAAAAAAAAAAAAATTTTGTATATTTTTTTTTCTCCAAAATGTAGATAAGTATATGTACAGTAAAAACTTTTAATCTTTCGAAAAATAAAATATAGATTTAGAATGAAAAGCTTCTTCAAAGGTACAAATAGAAAAAAAGAGATTTGCCCAGATAAAATAAAGATGTTCGCGCTCAAAGCAAAGAAAAATATTTCTGAGGGTGAAACTTTTATTTAATAATCTCTTAGTAGACATGATGCTATTGGGACATTAATACAAATACAAAAATAATAAATGTAAAAAATATTTTTATTGAAACGTTAAATATTTGTTCCATTGGTTATGTTTTAGTTTGCCAACTTGCGAAATAAAGTAACGATCTGAACATATTTATTTACAAATTCACATTAACAATAACTAAATCCATTATCACGAGAAAAAAAATTGCATTTTATTGAAATGACCAATGTCCAGATGTAATTCTTATAAAAATAAAAAAATGCATGCAAAAATAATAGTAAAACTGAAATTTTGTTCTAGTAGAGCTACGTCTGGGTGACCTGATTATCGAGGGAAAGACCAAGAAAATATTCGACCTACCTGACCATCTTGGCGAAGTATTGGTGCAATCGAAGGATCGGATCACGGCCGGAGACGGGGTCAAGGCGCACGACCTGCAGGGCAAGGCGGTCATTTCGAATGACACCGCCTGCAAAATCTTTGATTTTCTGCAGTCTGTCGGTAAGAATATGATAAAAATAATTGAGAATAACAAATGATTTAGCGAACATTATTAAAATAAATACTACAACCTATTGTACGTACCGATGGCTCAGTAGGTATGGCAACATCTTACGAAGCGGACGGTCCCGGGTTCGCTTCCCGGCGCAGGCTTTCGTTTATTCGTTAGCCTGGGGTACTGGCGTCACCCCTGAGCTGCCATTCACCATCCCCTCCCTTTCCTGCCATTCGCACATCTCCGTAGAGACACGAGGGTGCAATAATCTTGTAGTGCACTAGGCACTACGGTGATTTAAAAAAAAAATTATTTAGCATTAATTTATACTGGTGATAACGGAAAGTGGCGTTGTGGCTATTGGTTAGTACGACCCCCGTCTGACCCAGTCGGTATTGCGACCGACTGCGGTGCGGGCGGTCCCGGGTTTGATTCCCGGCGCAGGCTCTAGTTTATTCGATCCTGGTGTACTGGTGAAAATGTGCCCCTCCATAAATGTTCTTTTGAGGAGATTGGAGGGGTGCAGAATCTTTTGCAGTGCTATTCAATGTAGTAAATAATAATACAAAACTAGTCCCGTGACGCGGGTTCAAATCCCGATCGAGACAGCCGGATTTGTTTATTTTTTTGTTTGCAAATTTATTTATTTGCAAACTTCCTGTTATCTTGTTTGACCTTTCGAAATTCGAAACCCGAAAATCAATTTTAAAATTGTGTTCCGGTCTACATCGTTGAGGGTTGCCCGGTGGCAAAATATTTGACCTTTCACATCGCATTTTTATAAAATTGGACTGAATAATAAATAATGAGAGATCCAGGACTGGACTGAATGTAATCGAAAGTGGTTGGCAACAAAAAATGTTATGTAAGCACAAAATGTTAAATTCGCGTTTGTAGTTGTTGAAAAACGCGATAGTTACATGTCATAGGTTCTAAAATCCAGACCAGTCCTGTCCTGGATCTCTCATTATTTATTTTTCATACAAGACGACAATTTTTGCCGTATGATGTTAAGGCCCATGCTTGTGGTCATTCGTGATAGGTAAATGTATTTTTTGTGTTTGGACTGAATAATCTGACATTTTATCAAAAAGTGGGGTAAAAAATTACACCACCCTCACACGCACGAAAAGGTCAAGACAACAAATCATTCATCGAATTCAACGAGATGTCAAATCGATAGAGTTTCATAAACACTTTTCGAAAAATGATTACCCAATATCCATTAGACGGCGCATTCTCGTCCATCATTTTTGACAAACATGTTTACCGAGTTGCATAATTTAATTTCAATCTTGATTCTCCTCTTATTACAACTATTCTTATTGCTTCATGTGTCAAGAGAACATGCACGGTCCAACTTCCAATCGCTCTCGTGAAAGTGACCTTTCTTTTTCCAAAGAGAACGCCTCAACTTTTAGTTTCGTCAAGCTCGACACCACCGCGCCATGTAACCGTATACTTTCTCCTATCGCCATGTCTTTGAGATTGGCTTTAAGGGTCATTACAAAAATGTTGAAATGCCCTGTTGACAGATAAAACATGGTTTGTTAAACTGCAAAAAACAAGTGTGGTACGACATTAATAAAATATCGCATTTTTCGTTAACCAGCACCCAGCACCAGAACGCAAATACCAATTTTGTTATGGAACCATGAACATTGGTCATAACCCTCGTCCTCCCAGGAAAGTTAGACAACAAATGACATGACAGGCTCTTGAATTTTTGGTGCTTTATTTATTGTGGTTGTTAAAAAACAGCTATCGACAAAACACTATCTCGTTTTTTTTTATTTTTTTTTTTTTTTGCACTGTTGTTAAGGAGGCTTGTAAACATATTCTAATTATGTAGCTAACTGACCCATGTCAATGGTTATTTTACAGGTATCCGAACCCACTTCGTTCGTCGCCATGGCGAAACAGCATTCATTTCGCGCAAGTGCCAAATGATACCCATCGAGTGGGTCGTCCGACGAATCGCCACCGGATCGTTTTTGAAACGCCACGTCGGTGTGCCGGAGGGATACCGCTTTGCACCCCTCAAAAGCGAGACATTCTTTAAGGTATACATTTTTTTTTATATATCACCGTAGCGCTTAGTGCCTAGTTTTAAGTAAAAATTGTGTGAAGACATTTATTTTTTATTAAATACACAAGTTGCAGCCTCTAATCCGTTAAATGGTCCCGGATACAACCCATCTTAATATTGTTCGAATACGACAGCTCCTAACAATCATCATAGTATCAGATTTTTCTTAAATGTGCCATTGTGTCCTTAGGATGATGCCAACCACGACCCCCAGTGGTCCGAGGAGGTCCTCGTCTCCGCTAAATTGCGAGCCGGCAACACCATCATCGGACAGCGCGAGGTTGACATCATGACTCGCACCACCCAGTGCGTGTTCGAAGTGTTGGAGCGGGCTTGGGCCACCGTCGACTGTGCGCTGGTGGACATGAAAGTGGAATACGGAGTTGATTCCGAAACCGGTAAGGCTACAAAATCCTGTTTCGCTGTGTTTTAAAAATTAGTTTAGAAGAGTCTTTATTCGATGTCTAAATTTCGCGGGATGAATTTCAGGTGAGCTTTTGCTGGCCGACGTCATCGACAGCGACTCCTGGCGGCTGTGGCCGTCCGGTGACAAACGATTGATGAAGGATAAACAGGTGTACCGAAACCTGCAGAGCGTCACCGAGGCGGACCTACAGCAGGTCAAGAAAAATTTTGAATGGACTGCCGAAAAGCTATCCGTAAGTTAATATTCCCACGTTTCAATTACCATACATCAATCATCAAACAATCAAAGAACAACGATAAAACCCAGGACAGACTAGGCTGCAGACAACTGAGTTGGCGTGACTAAGCACAAAGTAAAAAAAAATATAATAGACCTTCGTAAAAAATAAAAAAATACGTCACGTGAACGAAACAAACACTCATCTTTCGTTACTAAGAATTACTACTTCGTTTCGCAAGTTACATTTTTAAATGGAGCAGTAACCACCAAATCTAACAAAACTATACTGACAAGTATGTGGGGATTGACGCATAAAAAAAATCTAAGTTTTGAAGTATTTCAGGTTACACTCACCCAACCAATTGTCAGTGGATGTCACTAACGTTGTCTCCTCAATCATCCACAGCTATTCCTTCGCCCGCCGAACGCTCGCGTGGCCGTCTTCATGGGATCAGCGGTGGATCTCCCCTACGGGCAGAAGGTCCAGAAGGAGGTGCAGAATCTGGGCATCCAGTGCGACGTCAGAGTGACGTCGGCCCACAAGGGAACCGACCAGACCTTAAAGATGGCGGCGGATTACGAAAGTAAACACCACCTTCAAAATTGGAATAAAAAAAGTCTCAATTTTAAATTGTTCACATTGATCGTCGCAGCTCAGTGGTAGAGTACTTGCCATTTGTGCGACCATCCCGGGTTCGATTCCCGGCTTGGGCTATCGTTATTAGATATTCAGAATGCGTTTTACGAAGGATTTTCAAAAGGGGTACAAAATCTCCTGTTGTGAAATTCACATTGTCAAAAAAGTTTCCAATTAAACACAAAATACAAGTTTCCGCCATTTTGTGTGCATAAATTATTATGCCCACAAAATCCTGAATGCGCAGCTGCAACGCCTCTGTGACGCAAAGGCCACGCTGGAACGTCATGATAGTAGCAATATTCGATACCTATCCTCTAACAGGTTTAAGTGCGATTTGTAAAATAAATTGGTCAATACGGCAGTTATTTTCAATAGTCACGTGTTGAAAATTGTAGGCTAACATGTAATCTTAATTTTTAATGTGATTTTCAGGCGATGGAATTCCTACGGTGTTCGTGGCCATCGCCGGCAGAAGCAACGGCCTTGGTCCGGTGCTGTCCGGCCGGACAACATATCCGGTCATCAACTGTCCGCCCTTGACTCCGGACTGGGGAGCCCAGGATATCTGGTCATCACTCCGTCTACCAGCCGGTGAGCATTTTTCATTAAAAAAAATAAAGCACCAAATAATCACGAATAGTTTGGAAATGTTTGGACTAGCAAATAACTTCCCCATGTTTATCCTCAATTTTTTTATAAGACAATTTTATAAGTGGGTTTGGCAACAGACTGCTGAGCGGGTGGTCCCGGGTTCGATTCCCGGCGCATTATTCGCTCCTGGGGTAGTGGTGAAAATATTGCCTAAGCAAACACGAAGAGTACAGAATTTTTTGCAGTGATATTCACTACAGTGAGGGGAATTTCCCTTCATTTATAATATTATTAAGTTTTGAAATAAATATTCGTATTTGATCAATTTGAATCGTTAGGCTGTCATATTTTTATGAGCATTTGGCATTCATGAGTTATCATGAGCTTGCATGAGCTTTTCGCATTCATTCCAAAAAAAAATTCTAATAAGATGAGCATCTCTAAAATGAAAGTTTTTATTAGAAAAACGAAGTTTTTTTGCATTTACTTGTGTTTAAAATAAATACGTGTACGTGGCTGCAGTCCAACTCAAAGGTCTCAAAAACCGTTGTCCACAAGCTATTATCGGACTCCACAAAAATATATGCGGGGGGAGGGACATGATATATTTGAATCGTTAAACATTTGTTGCGATGATTTCGGGTTCGATTCTCTGCTTAACTCTCGTTTATTCGATCCCGTGGTATTGGTGAACATGTGTCCCTCCGGCCTCCATAAATGCTCAAATGTTTAGAGGGATACAGAAACAGCTGAAGTGATATTTATTTCAGTCATTGACAATCCGATCTCTAAAAAAATTGGTCTTTCTCTATTGCAGGATTGGGGTGCTCGACGGTGCTGAGCCCGGAGGCCGCTGCTTTCGGCGCAGGTCAAATATTTGGCCTGTCTTGCCACGCGGTGTGGAGTCGCATCCGGGCGAGGCAGCTCAACACCTGGGTTGGCCTCATCAAGGACGACGAGAAACTGAATCATTAATTTCATTTTCAAAATACTTTGTATATGATTGTTTATGATATATTACTAATTCTAAAAATAAAAAACTCTAGTAAAATAAAAATTGTCTGTATTGTGGGATTAATATACTGGGCGAATCTTTAGTGGCCTCCTTTAATATTGGGACCAATTAAAGATTTGCCATTAACTACCATTTATACTCAATCCAAATGATTTTCTAAATTCTATTTTGAAAATCTATAAGGAGAAAGAGGCAGCTTTATTTATTCTATATGTAGAGCTACTTAAACGTACTTAAGTAAATTAAGTATGTTGTGTAAATTGTAAAGTTGTGTAAATTAAGTATGTTAATCGACTAAGACTTGACCTACTTAAACGTAGGTCAAGTCTTAGTCGATTAACATACTTAATTTTTGAAAAAATTGATTACCTAATCGAGTGATCCGCTGTCCAAATCATGAGCTGAAACTGTAGATAGATTGATATTGACCAAGCTCACTGTTGAAGAAAACAAAAAGTGGGAACTAATTAGTACATGCCATTGGTAATAGTGGCGGAAACACAAAAATTAACTTATTAATTACCTAATATGTTTTCCCAGACATCTGAGAATCTGGTGTGGTTGCGCATCAAACATAGTCATACAGTTTTTCATTCTAGGACAAAAATGAAATGAGATCCGGTAGACACGTCAATGTGCAAGTATTTATTTATAATCTTTTAGCAATTTTTTGAAATGCCAATACATCCATTTAAATTACGCAACCAAAAAAAAAACATATTTCCCCCCCACTGCGACAAGGCAATCAACACTACACAGCTTTTACGCTAATCACAACCAAATACAGACAAAAAAAAACATGTTCGTACCAATATTTGGTGTTTCCACACAGATCGAACAATACTTCGCGATCTTGATATAAAAAAAACTGAACAACATTCATAATCGGATCTTCGACTATCATACTTGATTGGTTACCCTTTACCAAGTCTCTAACCATTGTCGTATGTGTTGTTTAAGACCCTGCTCTGAATAGGTTGACGACATTCCAATTCACAAAGCAATACTGGTTTCTTATAGTATTTCATTGACAAATTGTCACAAGAGCAACCAATATTGCAGTGTGATTCGACTATCGTCATCCACATGCCACCTGCAATCCACCTTACACGTTCACATGCTGATTAATAAGTGTAGCTTCAAGCCTGATATCAATCAACTCGTTTCTGTTTAGAGGGGTGTCAATCCCGAAAATCAAATAATAAAATTCTTTGGTTACAGACGCATGATTTTGTCTCGCATGCGTACAGCATTAGTAATATTACAGGTATAGTTTAAGATAGTACATCATCGTTACGCATAGTTGCTAGTGGCAACTTCATAAGGAAAAAAAAAGAGAATGCTTCAGGAGGCTTAACCCCTTACCGCATACCGTTATCATACATCAGCAATGTAGCACCTTCGAACGGACTACTGTACCAACTATTTGTTGCGTAAGCTGAAGCACCGTGCTAGATATCGCTAATTACGAATGAATGGCGGGTCAATAAAAAACACCGCATTCAAAAATACAAGCTAAATTGGCAGTAGGCTTTCGTTCTACTACAATTAACCTGCTAAAAAAAGGTTTCAAATAAGTATATAGCCCACTGAGCACATAACTGCATTATCAAACCCAGAAATTGGGTTTACCTTTAGCATTTTACTTCAGTGGGAGTCAACGTAATATGGAAGTCCAATGATGACAAGTGTCTGGCAATTTCAAGAATTTGCAGCAGATCTCTTTAAAAAAAAAAATCACTTGTGAATTTAAAGCTCCTCAAAATACTGAATTTTGTCAATGCTTTTTTATTCATTGACCGTTTAAAAAAAATGCATTTACGAAAATCGTTATGAATGAAAAGTTTTAAAGTTTAGTCATTATTAAACGATTATTGCGTTTTATTTGGATGTGTCAATTTTTGTGTTTGGAAGGAGGAAAAAGAAGGGTAGAAAAATGTAGTCAATAATATAAATATACAAAAAAAGTCACAAAAAGCAATACAAACTTCGTATTTAAAAAAAATGCCTTGAAGCCGGCCACGTAAAAAAGCGGGACACATTGTTGCTTGCCTTCTTAGTTCAGAGAAAGCAACACAAATTGACGCTATGCTTACGTGGCAATTTAGACGAATACAAAGATCATGCTGTGAAATATCACTATAGCAGGTTCATGTACCGAGAGCGTGCACTGGTTGGCCTATTGGTAGCAATCCAATAAGTGAAGCACATTTAGATATAAAAATTTATTTGAAAAGGCTGGCGTCGATAATTTTTTTGTCAATTGCATATAGGCCAAATCAATCCCAAGAAAATCGATATGGTAGCACTTCTCCAATGTTGAAAATACGATTGTAAAATTCGATTTGGCTTTACTCAAAATGTGAGAGTGGATAGAGTAGCCAAGAAAATGACATGTAGCAAAGTTTAAGTGATGTCAAAAAGAATTCGCCGTGTAATATTCAGATTCAGGGATATGCAGACGCCATTTCGCCATCTATTATTTTTCTGCTTCAGATATGACTTTAGGCAATGCTTGTAATCATTTGTGGTTAAATTTTCGACATCTTCGCGTTTGCAAAACCCTTAATTTTAATTGGGGCTGTCATATTTGTAGTTGATCTATCATTGGGATGTAAAAGTTACTGTAATAGGTCAAAGCGACATTTGATGTTACTTACTACTAATTTGGATAAGAGGCTCCGTTATTTATTTCCTTGTGACCGTCCTTGATTAATATCTCTAAAATGTGCTCATCGCTTCAAAAGATTTTATTCTATAGGAGCTCGATCAAATTGTTGAGGAACAAGGTGTTAGCTTTACAATGAACTACACTGTAAATCTGACTCCTATTGCAATTACTATTTCCCCAGAGTGCGTCGATCGACTATGGAATAATCTTTCGAGTCTCAAATACTGAGCCTGTTAAAATAGGACATTCGAATCTTTGTCCTCAACTGTTCTTATGACCCCCGCCAAAGGCCCAGCCGGGGCTACTTGCGGGCTACATATTGTAACTGGGGCCCTCCTTGTAATTGTTGAGGGACGAAGAAAACGCAGAGCAGACATGAGAGGAGATATGACATACCTCATATACCTTATGGATTGAAATCCTAGACCAGGGGCACTTCAACATTAGTTACCTTAATTTAAAAGTTACTTTAAAAAGTCGAATAGAAATAGGCAATACAGCTGCTATCGGATCGAACATTCAGTATTGGTATCGTTCACAGGAGAGATGACATTTTGAAATACACACACGGAAGAGAGTAAATACACGCGTTCCATAAAATTGTTAGCGATGAAGATAGAAAAAAGCGATATATCCTCTGGCCTTTGCAGTAGTACGTAAGTAGCATATCTAAAAGATTTCGTCGTCCTGGGCGAATCGGTCGCTGTTGCGGGGCTGGAGACCGGGCAAGGTGGTGGAGGCGATGGTGGCGCCGCCAGAGGGCGTACAGTCGTCGGGCCGCGGGGAGCGACGGGTGTGGAAATAGTTCTCGTACTCCTTGTCTAAAGCGGTGGACTAGAAGAACGGAGGAGGAGGCAAAAATGTTAACGTACGTACGCGGACAAACGACACATAAATTAATAAACGACTGTCAACCGATGGTCGAAAATTATGCTTAACCAATTTCATAATGCCCATTTAAGGTAAAACTGAAATTCAGTTGTTACTGTCATTCTCTGACGCGGAAATTTTCCTGAACATATTTTGTTCCTTTAAAAGTTGTAAATGACAGAAAAATGAAAGAACGCGCAGGCCGAATTGTTTTTACAAACTTTTTCCATACAAAAATTAAAATTTCAATTTTGTTCAGGATTTATTCTGAATCTGCCTAATTTTTTTGAACTACTTTCCTGACCAAAAAATAATTTCCCTGGCTTTTTATATAAGGAAGTGGAACCAAATTAAGAAAAAAGACATGCTTTTTAAAAATTTGACAGCATCTCGCAGCAACTGAGGCGCTAAAAACAAAGTTTAGATATAGCTCGCGTACAAATAAATATAAGAAGAAAAAAAAAGACGTAAAAAAATAAAAACAAAAGTAGAAAAAAAAATGTAAAAGTGGAAGCGAAACGAAATAAATCATGAACACGCAAAATAAGAGAATAAAATAAAAAATAAATATAAAGTGTGCTTACCTGACTTGTTGGACTTGCGTTGACGAAAAGCAACTCAAATGGTGCAATGCAAATCGACACCAACAAAAAATCCACTGATGCAAGGAGTGCAGGTTTTTTCAACAGGCGGGCACTTTGGAGTTTGGAGGAGGTCGAAGGGCGTCTGGTGTTCTCGGGGAAGGTCAGGGGTGGGTTGGATGGGGGTGGGGGTTGAGGGTGCGGGTCAGCTGGCAATGGAACTCTTGCAAATAAAAGTAAGCATGCTCGTCGAAGCGATACAGGACACAAAACGCGGTATTCCAAATTTATGAATTTCTGATTTGAACCTATTCCTGCTGTTCCCTTTTTAAAAACTTTTTTCTTTTAAATAAAGAGAACAGAATTATAATTTTAAGATCACTGTCTTTGCAATATCGCAAAATTAAGCTTTCAGTGATTCATATTCAAGTTTCCATCCAGATACTTAGTTTCATTACATTCATTTCTGATTCTATCAAATCCTAAGTAATTTCAGAATTGGTACCTTGGAGAGGATAATATTTATTTTGAAAACTAATGAAGCATAGAGTTGGGTATTTAAAAGATTAATTCGCTAAAAGTTGACCGAAAATGTGTGAGGTGTCACACTGTTAAAAGGTGGTGGTGCGGGGAGGAATTGGGTGTCGTGCGTTAAGTCTCAAACAAACAATCCGATAAAAAGTAAACGAAAGAAATATAGGTCATGCCACAGTCTAAAAAAAATCAAACTAGCCAAGTAAAGCCCGTAACAGATTGGACGAAACCAAGAAAGCATGCAACATTCAAGCGAAGTTTTTTTGCCGACAAGGTGACACGATTTTGGGTCTCGACAAAACAAGTGTCCACACTGACTGACAGCAAGAAATTAAAAATTATGTCAGCATTACCGACGTAAGATTTAAAAAAAAAAATCTATCCAATAACTAAATCGGATAACGACCACGCCGATCGATCGTTGGTGAAAATTGTAATTTTAAAATCTTGTAACTTAAAACTTTCTAGTCGGTGTAGTTGTGTTGGATATCAAGGCCGGTGTGTATAAATATTTGTCTCAAAATACAGATTCCTAGTAATCACCTTGAGGTAGAGTGACCGTAAAGACGACACGGGGGTTATTCTTCGCATTTATAGAAAATAATTATGTCAGTTGATGGAAAGAAAAATAAGAATTAGAAATTGGGGGAAAAGCTGATTAGCTATAATTGGGACAGACACTCAATTCGGCAGACGCGCTATTTTTTTTCTCAAACGAATGCTATTTGTATAGAATATAGTGATACTTATAATTTACACTTGTATTATTGCCATTGCTTTCTTTCTCCTTAGACTTAACGAAAGTCTAACACGAACGCGTTAAAATAAGCGGCGCAAAATTATGATTAATATTCGTAGCGTTAACGCTGAATAGGGTTGATTGCCGCTGAGCATACACAAATAGCCATATGAAAAATTGGATCATTTCGCCTATATGTCCATTAAATATTAATTATTGTCGATCATCACATATACAACTCTCTACTGCGCGTACCACGATCAAGCTCATTCAAAAACTACTGGCCTAATCACAATATATACTAAAATTGAGCAACTTTCTAATTCAAAAAACTATGTACACATACTCGCAAGCACAACAAATTTTGTGATTCCAGGCATATATTTGGGGTCGAGGAGGAAACACGAATGGACAGGTGGGTTGCGATTTTGAAAAAAAAAAAGTCTTTTGTGGTGGGGAGAAAAATAGTGATTGGACGCTAGTATATATATTTTATACTCATTATTGCAAATAGTGTATTTTTTGTCATAAAAAATATTAAACATATTTTTGTGGTAATCTGTTTTTTCTTTAAAAAAAAAAAGGAACAATATAGATAGGACTGGTTTTGACTATAAATATTATACATTCTAAAAAAGGGTCGTTTTTCTTGAGGATATATACATGGATAGGAATATTTCGACTTTGTAGGTGATTTTCTTTTTTAAATTTCAAACAAAATAGCTATATATAGATAGATATATACACACACGTACACACGAACGTCTACGGTTTATCGCCAAATATATAAACAAATGTATATATATATATTTATATTTATGTGTTCAGGTGGTGGTTGGGGAGGGAGGGGTATCACAGATTTCGTTGCAATTATTAAAACTCAAATAACATCAACAACGGGTCATAACACAAAAATAATAACTAATAATAAATAATAATTATTATAACATTATTACTATTTATCGATTAGAACCGGGGATCAGAGGATCGGAAGGAGAGTCGCATATTTAAGAAAATTAAATTAGGCCTCGTCATCTAAAAACAATCTAGTATGCACCACATAACGAGGGGGAGACATCCATTGTTGTAACCGGGGACGGGGTGGAAGGAAAACGAAAGGTGATTGATAAATATGGAAGACTAATGGTATTTTTAGTTGGAGACGCCAACAAAAACGTTAAGAAACTGATGGAGAAGGGGGGTGGAGAGAGGAAGGTGGTGCGTTTGCCGGGATGTCAAGTTGGCAACGTCAAGACAGGAGGTGGAAGGGTTGGTGGCTGGTGACAGTTCCATAGAAAAGAGAGGGTGGGGAGATTGGACCACCGGTGGACAAATTGGGATGTAGTTGTTACGGTGGTGGTGGTGTGGTGGTGGTGACGGGAGGTGTTAACTACTTACAGCAATTAATGCAATGCCAGCTGACTTGTGGGAGGATTTGGATTTGGTGTCAAAGTGCACGCCCAGTTTTTTGGAGACGTCTAAGAGCCTGTCCTTGTCCAAGATTGAGTCGTCCTTCAAAATACAAATACATGGTGTGAATGATCGTGGGCACTGAACAGTTGGCGTGTCATAAAATCGCGGTTATTTGGCGAGGCAACTGAATCGGATTTTAATTAATTATTTAATCTGCAATTATTAAGGCATCATCATCATCATCATCACTTTTCAATCAGCCCTCGTAAATGCGCCTAGCCTTGGTATATAAACAAAAACCTCAAATGAACGACAGCAATTACATACTGCTGCAATATAAGTTCAAACTTTTGTGGTGAGACTCACCGAAACCCAAGGATGGTCGAGCACTTGCGCGGACGTGTATCGGCGATAGCGATCCACTTGCAGCATGTGTGTGATTAGCTCCTAAAAAGACCAAATTAAGCCAACATCAATCACTGCCTTTTAACAACCATTTGCATCCTTTGAATCAATTAAAATACATAATCAAATCATAGGAACAAATTAATTCCAAAGATTGTTAATAACCGGTCGCCTACCTTGGCCGAATTGGAAATGTCATTCCAAAAAGGAGCGGTGAATTCGTAGTGACCGGACAGGATGCGGTCGAACAGTTCGTCCTGATCGTTGGTTTCGGAGACGAAGGGCGGAAAACCGCACAGCAGAATGTAGGTGATGACACCGGCAGCCCACACGTCCACTTTACGACCATAGCTACAACACGTCCAAACATTCAAATTAAACTGGGAATCGAACCCGGGATCGCTAAACCGTAGGCGGTTGCTCTACCGCCTGGGCTAAGACGACCGCCCAATGTTTACTACTGGATTATTCAGACTCAAATCCAATTTCATAGAACAGGATAGCTAACGCACCCAGTTTCCGCCAGAATTTCCGGAGCCACGTAGGTGGGTGTTCCGCACACGGTGTACAGGGCCTCTTTCACTTCCACAGCCAGGCCGAAGTCGCCCAATTTCAAGGTTTTCCTTCCGTCACCGTGCTCTATAACCTGCAGTTACAAAAATTAAAAACCAAAAGGACAGGTGGATTTGATGAGCAATGAGGGGAATGAGTTGAAACTTACCAGTAAATTTTCTGGTTTGATGTCCCGGTGGACAATGTTGAGAGAGTGCAGATACTGCAACGCGTTGGCCAGATCGTAGATCATGGAAGCTGCGTCTCGCTCCGTGTAGCGTGTGGTGGACGCGATGTGGTCGAAGAGATCGCCACCCTGCGGGCAAATTAAAACTGGTCAAAATATGCCCCTCACATATTGTCACAGCAACACGAGGGGTATAAAATCCCCCGCAGTGATATTTAGTACTCGAGGGGAAGAAAACAGTTTATAATGTACGTACCGATGGCTCAGTGGATATGGCAAAATCCTACGAAGCCGACGGTCCCGGGTTCGATTCCCGGAGCAGACTTTCGTTTATCTAAATCTTATTCGTTAGCCTGGGGTACTGGCGTCACCCCTGAGCTTCCATTAGGGAGTCCAGAGCTTAGGGGTGGATCCTGC
>JAUJYS010002518.1:0-14641 GCA_033995665.1 Melogona broelemanni
TCACCATCACCTTCTCCTTCCCCACCCTCCCCCTTTCCTTTTCTTCATCTTTGCTCTTTCCTCCCTCCCCTTCCAGCACACGGATCAACCCCTCTCCCCCTTCCCTTTTCGTCATCCAGGCCTGCTACCTCCAGGAACGACGTTCTCTTCTTCGGTCGAATATTTCGCCACCCCCTCCCACCACGAACGGTTAGGAGCATTGAGACAGTACGTGACGCTTCTGTCTATCGAATCCCGTTCCGCAAAAATCCATCAAACCCAAATAGATTTCAAGATAGCGTCAATCTCGCAGACACGGGGGTACCCATTACCAACCGTAATCCACCACCACCGCCGACAATTACCATGTTCATCCGCGAGCAGCCCCGGGGAGGCCTATGACAGGGGTCAAATGGCCACCCGAGGACGAATACACAGTATGTCCTTAAAAATGCTTCTATTTTCTGCTACTACAACTACATCATATGGAGGGAATATTCCCAAATCGGATTTTTGCAATCGGGCCATATCGTCCAAACCTTAGACCAATGTATCTAAGAATTAATCAGTTTATATTTTGATTAATTAACTTTCCCCCAGACTGGGATTCAAACCAAAACCTCAGAACGCAAATCTGGTTATGGTCCTAATCCGTGACATATTTATGATCAGTCACCTACCCACCCAAACTATCGGTCCCGTCAACAGTCGCCAGGTGGCGTTACGACAGACGAATTTTGGCCGACGCGTCGAAGTTATAAACGCGTTCATTGGCCGAGGTTGGTATCGAAAGTTTCCATTGGCAATCGAATTATATTTGAAAAGTTTGAAAAGGAGGTATTGTTGCAAAACGGCGCGGAAATATCATTCGACGGTCGCGAGCATAGGCCGTAGTCATATCTCTCTTATATTGGGGGAGGAGGGACGCACGAATTTTCTGGGCCACTGTATCTATATACGGTGCCGTGGTGGTGATGGTAGGTGGCTGATAGAGAAAAAAAAGTGAGATTGGGGGTTGCACGTGTGGGTGGACTTGTCAGGGTGGTTGGATGGTGGTGGGGTGGGGGAAGTGCGCATCGGTTAAATACTAGCGAATGCCCGACACGTTGTCGGTGCGTACGGTACGGGGACCTGCACGGTCGTAATGGATGGTCAGGCCGGGCACCGATAGATGTTTTGTTTTGTCGAGAATTGAAACTTAGATTTTCTCTGACCAATATATAGGTGCAGGACATGAGTGGACGGGGTATCGCCAGATATGTCACCTCCTGAGACCCGCCAGCTGGGGATTTTCTTTATTTTCACTTAGCCTTGGAATCAAAGGCTTTGACTTATCCAATGGACGGTCCCTCATATTTTTGTTTCTAATCAGCGTGCAATTTATAATAATAATTGAGTTACAATTTTTGGCGCAATGTCACAGGTCGTGACTTAACTTCAGCCCCGGTATCTAGAAAATTATATTTCATCATTAGATTCAAAATATTACAATAACACATTTTAAGGTCGAAATCGATTTAATATTAACGAAATCCTAGCGAAGAGATGAAGCACGTATTGCAGTAGGCAAAATGAAAACGGCGTTCACCGAGCAACGCTCTGAGTTATCTAAACGCAAGCAAAACGACATCGAACTCACTAGATGGAGCCTGTGCAAACAATTGGTTTTCATGCTGATTGCCTTTTAATAAATAATGTATCGAATTTGGCATTGGTCAACTGTTTGGCAAAGTTCAATTCAAGTTCCCTGATCGGGGGGTCTCTGGAGTATTCATATCGATGGCCGCTCATTTTAGTGGCACGTATATTGCTCGAACGCTGAGAGTGTACACGCTATTGGATTACCAACGTGGCTATATCCACCTATAGATATATCCACGAGTCGGCCTCTGTATGGAGTATAGATATTGGATGTGGCCACGCGGTCCAGCGTATCAACTGTCGTGTCCGCTTTTGAGCTCGCGATCAGGGTTGGTGGTTCGTGCCGGGCATATATTGGTTCTCGATACGGGGGCTGCGAACGTGGCTGCATTGGCACACCCCTATATTGATGTCCCGGTGTAATTAACGTGGTGTTGGCACGAGCCTACACCATCATAGACAGACGGCGGTGCCGTGGCTAAATTGCGATTCGGCCTGTCTGGCACAACTTTAGTGGTACCGTATATAATATGAACTTGGTAAGAAGAGCATGATTTTTTTTTACAACGTTTGCAAACTTGATATTTTGATTGACATTCCCATTGGGATAAACAATGAATGTCGGATAAGTCTGACTAGTATAATATTGAGCAAGGCTATCTGGAAAAGATCTGACGAGAGCCTGTCTTGGATACTCCGTAACTTACTCAACCTAACTTACTCAACTTAACTTTCTCAACCTAACTTACTCAACCTAACCGAGCAAACAAACCCTTACTTTACCGAACCTTACATTTAAATTTTGATTTACATTACTTTGTCATGGAGCGTTACTTATGAAACGCGCAGAGTAAAATAAAAAGTTTGGAACCGCCTGTTTTTTTTTTGTTTGTACTGTGAGCGTGAGGGATATCAGCTATGACGAGGTAGTCAATCGCGTTGCTAGTCGAGTAGAAGGTAGCGCACGATGGTGTCGCCGCGAGATCTTCGCTCTTTCGAGATTTTTGCATTGCGAGATTCGATAGTGATACCGTCTTCCATCAAAGTACGGAAATAAATTGACAATTTGGCTTACATTTCAATGTTGCCATATTAATTAGTGTTATCCCTGCAAAATGTTTGCCAATTTTAAACAATGACACAAATTTTTATCAACAGTATTTTAAAATTAACTATCCAATTTTGAATTACTTGTTTAATTAAATCATATTAAAATCTACGACTTCGAGTATATTGGAACCCGTTCAGTTAAAAAAAATCTCCATAGAGACATGAGGGTGCAGTAAGCCTGTAGTGCACTAGGCACTACGGTGATTTAAAAAAAAGTCTTAACAAGCAACTTAATAACACATTTAACTGCCTCAGAATTTTTCAAGGTGATAAAACATTGGCCTACGCACCAGAGCACCATCTCAACTTTGTCACCTCACCACCAGTCTGAGAAAGCGTTTAGAGAGATACGTCAGGCTGCTTGAACTAGACTAGAGCAGCGTCTAGAAGCAGCAGCACCGACTACAGACAGTGGAACCCAGCCCAGCCCCACACATGGTGTGTGCACGGGCAGTGAAGTGCTAACACATAATGTGCAGCAAGTGTGGAAAATCCGATTGTAACTGGCAGTATAAGCTCGGTCTCTACACGTCCCGCGCCGCACGTGACCAGCCTGCACAAGGGGCTGCAAATTTTATTTGGCTAGATAGGAGTTGTTGACGGCCATGGCCAACGCAGCACCCGATGCTCGCCGCCCACCGTTACATCAAAACGGGTTAAACTCAAACGCTCGCGCGAGAGAGCTGAAAATCGATGAGCACTCGATGTCACCCTAAAAGTTAAAATACAATTTTTTCGTAGCAAGTAAAGTTAAAATCGGCAGTTCAACCTTGAGCACTCGATTTAATAATCTGAGATTGCAAGTGACAGTCGTCAAGTTTTATTTGTAAGGTGACATCGAGTATCAAATCTCGTATTTCTTTTTTTTTGTTGCTATAATTGCTTCGGATACAATTGAAATTTTCTTCCTACATTGCGAATACACTTGAGGTATACACAACCAGAATACCAATTTGTAGTAAAAACGCTAGCTTGCCAAACTAAATAATAATAAAAAAAATACAAAATTGTTTGAATTATTTCATTCACCAAGCCAGCAAAGTATTTGAGCTACTTGGAACACTGACACAGATGACTGTATGAGGAGCTACTGGTTTCAAATTATGAATTCGTCGCTGAATTCATCTTAACGATTCAACTTTAATGTCAACTTATTACCAATTTTTGAAGCCTTTGAGCCGACTAAAATAGCAAACCAGCTTTCCAGACCTCGATCAAAATCAGTCGAAAATAGCTAGCCCGCAATCGCCCCCCAAACTCACTATTGTACCAGCCATTGACTTTTACATCGGCACAAATATTTCCAGTCTCCGAATGCCACTACGCAACATTACCACCCCCACAATACCCCAAAAAATTCAATTGAACCCAAATTTTATATTTTTAAGACATCCTCGAACGACATCGCTATCTCGACCATCACCAGTCCACCAAGCTCACCGTAGGTTTGACGCCAGATGGCGTAACTGAGCCGCTGGATGTGAACGGGGCTAGCCGTAAGAGCGCGGGCGGGCAAAGCCGACCGACTATCCAACACCAATAGCTAATTAACACCGGAAAACGCAACGCGCAATTTGGTGTTATTTGGGGGCTACCGAAATCGTGCTCCGTACGCAATCGCGCCCCCTCCTCCCTCTTATACCTCGTCCCAACACCTCCCATCTCACTCACCTCCACCGCTATGTGCATCTCTCGTTGTCCTTTCCAATGTACCAGCCCGAATTTTTTGCCAGCAGCTCGGTGCCAGGTTGTCTGCGCGATCCAACGCCGCCACTAACGATGCAGCCGAAGCCACATGAGACTCGTATGAGAGTATCTGGTGGAAGATGCTGATGTTGATTTTCGAGGTTTGACGGCCATCTTGGATGTACGAGTTTTGTGCATTTTTGCGACTGGAACGACAGAAACGAGTCGCACACGAGTCGTTCATAGTTGGAAAGTATTATAATTATTTTTATAAAAAAATATTGAATCAACGAATGGCTAAACAATTCCGTTAATTTAAGATTGGGCATGAAATATAAATCCAAACACATTAATCAACGGAAATGACCCTAAAATTGAATAAGATTTGATTTCTGACGAACAAGCAGCTCAAAAGTCTGTGCTCAATTGACAACATGGTCCATTCTGATAGAAAGTCCGATTGCATGACATAAGCGACTTTTTAAATTTGATAAACAATTTCTCTTTTTTTTTTTTTTTTTTTAAATAATAACTCTGTAATTTTTAACAATTCAAATATCAATGTAATTCAAAACAAATAATTTGCCGAATACCTTTTTCATGCAACATTTGCCAGAATGGTGATACTGGTAAACGGAATATCCAAGATGGCCGCCAAATCCCCGAAACGCGACAGCACGCTACTAGCGGCAAACCGAACCGCCATCCCTTATCGGAGTCAAAATGCGGTTGGCGGCGACAGTTGCACTGTTTGCGGCGCATAACGATCTCGTCGGGGGTTGCCGACTCATCTGCCCCCTTCTCTACGACGGTGGCGCTGGGGATTCAGGGTTAAACCAGAGACGGTACGAGCGAGAGGGGAAAATGGCACGCGCGTTACGGCGCATGCGCGTTAGCGGTGTCCTGGAGTGATTGGGCGCAGAGCGGCATCCGTTATGCAGGCTCATCAAACTTTGTCAGGAATATTTCGAAAGCCACCAAGCCAGCTTCGCTAAAATCGGGCAGCAACACGTTGGGTGGAAAACCAGATGACGCTGTCGTCACTATGGGCTGCAAACCGATTTGCTAACTCACAGTAAAAACAGCGGCAGAGAAACCAGTGTTGCTTTGAGAATTCGCTGACGCTGAAGTGAATGAGTGAGTTAAAAATTTGGCTACGAATATAAATTAGCAAATTATAAATTGCTCCATGTTCGCCGCACAATTAAAAAAATATATAATAAAAAACAGATAGATTTTCATTAATTTTTTTAAAATAAATTTGTACCAAGCAAAAAATATTTCGAAATTATTTAAAATTAAGTTTTTAAAAACAGCCTGCATCACTATCACATTATTTGGTAACGCATTGACACATCGTAGCAAAACTGATCTATTCCACGAATTCAATAAAGTATTTTACGATAGCCAACATTCAATATTTGTTCGCTGGTCAATAACAGCACTACCGGGGGTACAAAAAAATAACTCACAACAAACAACAATTTTTGTTTGGTAGCACCATAAAATGCACCTGCATGACTTCGCATTTTGCCGTATCCACAAAAAGTGGTAACTCGCCTTACGAGAGGGAATGGGGTGGACGTAGGGAAATATATACGAGCGCGTGCCTTCACATTGTCCCCGGCACAGAGAGTACGGGAGATGCAATAAAATCCGAATTGTATTTAGTTTTATCATTTTGAGTGAGACTCCTGCATAGACGTGGTTACGGTATTGTCTGCGCGCGGAAGGCCACGTTAACGGCTATAGGCTAATCAACATTAATATTAAAAGCAATTGCAACGTAGGTGGCATTCTTGTGGCTTAACGTTGAAGTTGCTGGCTTTACGAGCTTCTAAGTGGTCATAAAAACTGCACCACGTTTCACGGTTGTGTATGGACGTGAAATTGTATTTCCTCTTATTACAATTTCGTGAGGAGCTTCGCCGGGCGCTACAGTGGTAGTGGTGGTGAGGTGGAGTGGGGTGGGGGGCAGGGGTTACCCAGCCACCTTTTTAGAGATTTGTTGTGTTCAGCGAACATTAATACGGTAGAGCTATTTCTCTAGTTTGAAATTAGGTTATGGAGAGTTGTCGATAATAAAAATTCGCTTACATGGAAGCGGTAGTAATTAATTTTCGAAAATATTTTTGGTGTACCACTTACCCAACATAAATTATGCCAACTGATGAGGACACTAATTTTAGTACATTGGCTTCTTCGAGCTAATGATTAGAAAACAATATCTGAAGCGAGTAATTCGCACACTCGTCTTCCAACAGAATGGAACTAAAGCTATGTGACCCCTGCCTGTACGTCGACAGTTATACATTAAAAATCCCTATCTCAGGTGACTGACTTCCTGGGGTTATTTAAATATAATATTATATAAATAGTACGTACCGTAGTGGTAAATTAGGACATCTTTGTCCTCGATTGGTCATTTGACCCCTGCCTTTGGCTTATAAATTTTAATTTATACTTACAGTGTAAGGAGATGCTGACTTCAAATTTGCCACATCTGGTAGCAAGTTTCAGCCGCGGCATGGCGCCACAGGCGTCGACGCGAGTACCCGATAGGACGCGCGCTGAGCGAAGGAGTACAGAGCTAACGGCTAGTGACAGAAAGATAAACGAAGAAAATACCTCCGAGAGTTGCGCGTCTCGCGTATCCCGTGTGTTAACGCTGCGAGAGACAAACGCAATCACGCCGAAAAACGAACGACATGAAAAGCTGAAAGTGGTTTGAAATAATTAGTTGATCCCACGTGGTAAATCATTATGACTAATGATGGGAGTAATCTGATGTGCAGCTGCAAGATTTCATTTTTCTTGCATGCTCTTACGTAGTCCACGATAGGGTGGAGATATTGCAGCGTGTCTATACGAGTACACCACGTGCACCTATAGACGCAGGGCTTTCCCCAACCCTCTCTTGCTTCTGGCTGCTCGACATGAAGCATAAAACTAGAAATGGGCTTGCTTTATGTGACATTGGATTTTTCCATGAAGGCGGATAGCTAAGACGAGTCCGCATAAAATGAGATTGTGAATTTACGTGCACGTACCTATACGTAGTTCCCTTGGCCGTTCCATCTTACTTTCTTTTAAATAATGGGCTTAACGAAATGCATTCTGAAAACACTAATTAGGCGAACTCAACTTTCAGGAGAAAGGATGGGAAGACGTGAGATCAATCTTAAGACATCGACTTGTTCTTTATTTCGAGGCTAGTCATCATTTCAAAACATTGACACTTTTGTAACCGTGGAATATTATGTGCCCAATTTCAAAGTAAAAATCCTACACTGCCGCATTTCCGTAAAAAAAATAGAAAGTCATGTCAAAGTCAAAAGCTGCTGCTGAAAGCTTTTAGCTCTCGAAGTTTTCAGTGTCATGTCTCTGATAATGGAAAAGGTTTCTTAGCGATTGGAAAATATCAAGCATAAACAACCAATTAAGAAAAAAAAAAAAAAAAAAGTAAATAAAATGCGGCGATCCCGGGATCGATTCCCGGCACGGGCTTTCGTTATTCGATGCCGAGGCAATGGTGAATAAAATATTTTCCTAGGCGATTATAAAAAACTCCTTATAGAATAATTAATGAATAATAAAAAATAAATAAGTAAAAGTAAACAAATAAAATAAAATTTCGCCTGAATTGTTCGACAATTATAAAATTTACCCTTCGTTTTAAACACTGCTAGCGATGAAAAAATAAATGCACGTTGACGTGAACCACCTATTAACTCTATTATTTTCGACATAGTCGTATCAAGCTGGAATCTGGAATGGAACTGGCACGGATCCCAATTTATAGAGGAGAACGAGTTTGGCCGGGAGGAAACTTTTATTGTTCGAATCCTGTCCTCGCGCTTGAAATACAATTCGGGTCTTTAATATAATTAGGCAAGTTTGGCCTAACAATTTTCTCGGTTGTGGCCAGAGACGACGGATTGTGGGGGTTGGGGGGAGGGGGAGAGAAGGGGGACACTATTTGCCGCTCCGTCTACCCCATCATCCTCACACCTCATCCCATCCCATTTTCCTCCTGCGCAATCCTAGACCCTAACACCGCCACCACCAACACCTTCACCAATGCCACAATCCACCCCTCTAAACTTCTCCACGTTTCCACTCTCTCCTATGTGATGTCCGTGAACTTGGCCCAACAACCTTCGATTTTCGAGCTGAAAAGTTGCCAATAATTAGTGCTATATTTGGGCCGTCTAGTGCCCGAAAATTAGAATTTGTGCTTGTTTCTGAAAAAAATATTAACGAAAAAGAGGTAGTCGGGCCAGGATCACGCTGGTCCGACCACCACTGAAATTAAGGCTCCTGGCCAACTGACTTCCATAGTTGAGGCCAGGAGCCGAAAAGCGTTGTAATTATAGACAATTTGAAAAAGAAAAAAAAAATCAAATTTCGACTTGAAAAGTTGCCCAGAATTATTGCTATATTTGTGCTATCTAGTGCTGGAAAATTGGGATTTGGCGCGGTTTCCTTCATGGGGTTTTGGACCGCCCGAGTTTTAACCCAGTGTGAACCTAGCCCGAGCACCACTGAATTTTGATTTCAATTTTTTTTAATGAATTCTTTAATATTAGGGCCGTCTAGTGCCCGAAAATTAGAATTTAGCGCGGAATCCTTCATATTTTTTAGGACCCTACGAGTTTAATACAAACTTGTAAATGAAAGGTAAGTAGAAACACCACCTCCTTAGCCACGTTTGACGTAACTCGTAAGCAAAGTTATAAATTCTGCGACATTTGGTGTCTCGGAAATGAGCACAGAAACAAGAACAAATTCTAATTTTCGGGCATTAGACGACACAAACATAGCACTAATTATTGGCAACTTTTCAGCTGGAAAATCCAAGGTGGTTGGGCCAAGTTCACGGACATTCCTATGTGGATGGAGCGTTCGTTCTGTGATGTTCATTGGCATGTCCTCCCGCCCACGCTACAACCCTGCACCACCAACACCCACTATCCCTCATCCAGCCCTGCTTTTCCATTAGAGAGAGCTCCTTCCTCTTCCCCATCAGAGACGCGAGACCTCCGTAGACCATAGTCGGCTAAATCCATGAAGACCTCGGAGCCTCTAGTAATTCCGGTGAATTGTAAGCTTTTAAGCAAGTCTGCGCTCTGTGCATTCATGAGTGCCTCTTCGATTGAATAATAAAATAAATAATTTGAAAGATACAATGCATTTTTTCTTAAATCGAGACAAAATTCTTTAATCATTTCTGCATTTACAATATTTAAGGCGCTGGGCTAATCTTATCTAACAACTTAGAATTGCTTCGAAAAAGATATTTTGCTTGGTACGATCCAATATTTATTTTGCCAGTGAAACACTATTGGTATAAGAACAGTTAAAAATTAGTTTAAAATTTTCTAAGGCGAATAACCCGTTTTATTTTTTTTTTAATTAGCAAAGGAATTAATTATTAATAAAATAAAGAAAAAAAAATTCCATCTAATTCATTTCTTATCATGCACATCGGTAGAAATTTACTCGCGAAAAATATGCTATTTATAATTGGTGGTCACATGAGGCTACCTGTGCTCCACGTCTTTGCTCTCGCTTTCCCCCCGATGGTTAGCCCCACCGTGTAGCCAGCGCCACCGCCAGCGTCTAGGCGACAATTGGTAGGCCGGGCACGTAGCAAATCACGTGGTATATTGGGCAAGCACGTGATTACCGAAATGGCATCTTTAACCAAATTAGAAGGAAGCGTTCGTTCTAAAACCGCGTGCAGACGGTTGCGAGCGCGTCTGCCTCCTCTCCGCGCTCATCCATCCTGTAAGCGAAAGGAGGACACCATAAACGTGGACCGATGCCATGATACATATATTTCGGCGTGCACTAGCATCTGGGTCACCCAGTTATGAATTTTCCAACCGATGCTGCAGCTGATTGCAAAGCTTTCACGAAATTGTCCGCTTTTAACTTGCATAGCAAACGTCACTGTTAAAATGACAATTGGAAAACTTGATCATAGTTTTTAATTTATTTCGAAAAAACAGAATACTTCGTTCTTTTCCTTTTTCTTTTGGGGTGAAAATTGGGGAGAATATCACTACAGGAGATTCTCTACCCTCATGTTGCTGTGGCTGCGTGTGAGGGGCACGTTTTCACCAATATCCCAGGATCGAATAAACTTTAATCCTTATTTTGATTTAGATTTTCTGGAGGAACGGTAACGGGAACGCGTTCCATTTCAAATGTAACGAACCCAACACTGTCAAGAACCATCAGCCATGCAGTTTTGGACAAGCTTCAATAATGTGGAACATTTTGTTAACTTTCCAGACAGTCGATATTAATGAAAAATTTTGACAAACAAAAAATATGGATAGCTCAACTTCATGATTTCAAGCTATCAATAAATTTTTGGACTATCGCGCACCCTCACCTTCACCAAGAAGATATTTCGACTATTCTAATTAAAATCCTCCCCCATAAAGCACTCAATCATCGGTCGTATTGGCCACCAGGGGGCCGTGAAGAATTCCGACACAACACATCATACTCCCGACAGCTTGTCACATTGACTAACCGAACCTCCGACTCACGACGCGTCGTCAATTATTTTCAATTGACGCGCGCGCGCGCTCAGAGAGACACGCGACGAATTCCATACCCTTGCTCATCAGCACCCCCACCACCTTCCCCATCTTCCCCCAGTTTCCACTGGTTCAAGAACGGAACGGAATTTCGAGTTCGACTCCCTCCGAATTCCATCCCGGAAAGAACTCCCCAACGCCATATTAGAATTCCGCCAGACAAATTAGCTCATTGTACAATATTGACGTCATACACTCATACATACACACAGCAAATGCACGCGAACGAATAGTTTTGCAGCGGCTCGGCCCAAAGTCACCATGCAAATGGAGTCAGAATGTGTTGAAGGTGGATGGGGGGGGGAGCGTTTGTTTGGGTTGAGCGAATTGAGAAAACCGCAGCCCCCTGTAGTTTGAACCTAATCAAATAATCACTTCATTAAGGCGGCGAAGAGGACCTTGTATCCGGATTTGAGCAACAATGCTCTCATTACTCCCTCGAAAGTAAGGCGAATCATAAATATGAAATGATCAGTGGGTAGAGAGAGAGATGTCCAATTTCAGATTGTCGATTTGGCATCATTTGTACGAGTTCGTATCAGTGGGACGGGTTTTGCTACATCCGTTCATTGGCGCTCTCTCAGCGAAAAATTTCAAATGCAACAAATACACGCCTCACTTGGCAATTTTAAATAATAATAAAAAATCCGCCAACATTTCGTAGAACACCCACCAAAATTTTCGTGACAATCGACTTCGCTGCAGTGGTCCCGGGTTTTTCCCTGCGCGGGCTCTCGTTTATTTCATCCTGCTACTGAAAATATGCCCACCTCACCTCGGCCCATTTTATCTTACCAAAGCAACACGAGAGGTACAGAATCTCCAGTAGTAACTAGTAGTAGGAACTCCAGTAGTCAGTGCGGCCGTCTAGTCCAGTCGGTAATGCTTCCGACTGCGGTGCGGACGGTCCCGGGTTCGATTCCCGACAGAGGCTCTCGTTTATTCGACGAGCCGAGGTACTGGTGTCACCCCTGAGCTTCCATTAGGGAGTTCAGAGCTTAGGGGTGGATCCAGCAGCCTGGTTATACCAGCTGCCATTCACCTTCCCCTCCCTGCCCCTCACACATCTCCATAGAGACACGAGGGTGCAATAATCCTGTAATGTACGGTGATTTAAGAAAAATAACTACTACTCAATCCCTGTCCACCATAACATGGCGACTAGATTTTACATTTACATTGATTCTCGTTTGATTGCCAAAGACTGGGACTTAAATGGAGAGAACAAGACGAGACCGAGAATAATGTAGTCTTGTCTTGAGTAAAATCAGAATTAAAACATAATAACATTTTTTTTTTCGCAAAGCTAGATCTTCGCAAAGTGTGGTCGATATTTGCATAAATGCTGCATCGTTTCTGTTTTATATAGAACCAATTTCTATTTTTTTTGATAAGGCAATTTTTTTTTCGACTTAGCACTTCTCTTCTCTTTCACCCCCTCCTACTTCCCCTTCCCCCACCCCCTCGTTTTCCCTCCCCATTGTGCTGACGCGTGCATATAACGCGTACACGCTGAACTCGGGCCGTCTATAGGCAGTAAAATTTCAATTAAAACCTTGTATCAATCTCTCCCGTGTGCATGCATGCCCGCGCGCTCAGCTTAACGTTTAATTTGAGGTCGTAAAAAAATTGGTAGGCGGAGTCTGCAAACTCTGCGTCTCTTTCTACGCTTAGTTTTTCGTAATACCTGTGTACCGGTATATCACGGACGAATATATAAAAAAAATGAGAGGCGCGAGATTGAACGACGAAACAGGGATGTGTAGATGAGATTCGAACTAGTGGTGGGGAGACAGTTTGAATTTAGTGGCTGTATTTAAATATGTCATTTAGCAACATGAATTCTAATTGCTAATTTTTGTGAAATACAATTTTAATTTGGATAGTCATTTAATTTTTTAACCAATCGAGAATAAGCCCAAGGAATGGTGTCTTATGCTCGATCGGTCAAATAATGCCATTAAATGACTATGCAAATAATAAACCTTGAAAATATAACAACAAATAATAGCCCTTGTTAATACACGTCGTCAAATTCCAAATTAAAAAAATTAAGGCTTCTCACGAATTTACAATTTGGTAAAGAAAAGGAAAGTGAAAAATAAAATTCAACACCGTAGTGTTCTTTGCAATCAGATTGTATGGCAAGTTGGTTGCTTTAAAATATATATATATAGCGAGTGATAGAGTTGACAATTTAATCGACCACCTGACCAAACCGGCACATTGTTACGAAAAGATTGGCGCGTTGCAAATACAGTTGCCGACCGCCGTATATTCAAAACAAGATTTTTGAGCTCGACTGCATAACACTCCAGCACCGTTTATAATATTTTGTTTAAAAATAAGTTTTTTTCGTTCCATTGTTTTGCTCCGCCATACATTCATAAATCGATATATAAGATATAGCAACCCACCCCACCAACCACCATTTCCCGATTTTGGCATAGCTCATTCTTTTTTTATTCGCACCACACAATATATAAAGCGAAACAAAAAAAAAAAAAAAAAAAGGACGCGGGAGACAGAAAAAAATGGCATCTCTGGCGTGCCCGAGTATGATCGAGGTACATTTTGGCAGGGCCACGAACGAACGCCACCAGCAGTTTTGCATATAAATTTCATAACTGAGTTTATGGCTGAAACGCCATTACGGGGAGGAGCGCGGGGGGCGCACCCAGACAATTTTACGCCGCCGCCGCCGCAACGCGGATCGACGGCCGGGGCTTCTCTCACTCTCACTATGATGCACGACGAGATCTATAAAATGACGCCCGTCATATATATAAACTTCAAATGTAAAACGTGGTTAAAAAGTTCAGAGTTCCGAGCGCGAGCGCGCGAGAGGCATGATTGAAGAGCGGGTAAAGACTCCTGATGCTCGCGCCTCCGGGCGCCATTCCCGCATCCCGGCTATGGCAAATGGCAAATCGGAATTTGTGCAGATTCTTCCGCCCCCATGCGTTTATTTACACGTACGTGTGCAAGCGTCACATTTGCGGCATTTGTACAAATTCTGTGGCACACAGCCATAGCATGCAATTGTTTTTGTCGAATTTATCAAGTTTTTTAATAATGTTACTAGAATTTCAATTTAAACAATTTATCCAAACTATTTTGTAAATATTCTTTGTAGAACATGCTCTCGGAACTGAGAACTTTTTAACCACGTTTTACACTCGTACATTTATATTTTTTATATATTGCACCATATAAAACAACTATCAACAACCATATACTGTATAGCACCAAACATTTACATGGAATTCACATCAATCACAATCTAGTCTGTTTAAGTCATTATTTTTTAAAGTTACTTTGAAATAACAGTTTAAAAATCAAAAGGTTATTTCGAAGTTTACATGTCAGTGCAATTTTTCAATTTAGCCACCCCTCATAGCCAGCATTTCGATGCGGCTAAGGGGTGGCTGAATTCCCCCATGTTTGTGGGGTGATTGCGGGGGGATTGATATATTGTATATGTTCATTTCTCTCGCAAATAAAACAAACAAACAAAACAAAAAAAACAACATAAAATACTTCCTTAACGTCGTATACCATTATTTAATGCGTCTTGCTATCGGACTTTAAATCACTGATTTTATTTACGT
>JAUJYS010002519.1:0-14641 GCA_033995665.1 Melogona broelemanni
AGTCAGTTTCGCTACGCACCCCACTCGACACCGTATTTTCAGGTCGCTCATGTCTTGAACGTGTAACTTAGCCAGAATTTATTTAAAAAAAATCCTTATCTGAAAGAGAATAGAATCCTATCTTATCATTATCTTATCTTAATCCTTATATTATTATTATAGAAAAATCCTTATCTGGTAGAAATAATAGTAGACTTAATAGTAGTGCTAAAATTTCCGTCTGTCGGTGAACAAAAATTTTAGCAGCGAATTAAATAGTTACATCTGACATTAAAACGTTCATGTTTCCGTCGCCGGGGTTCAGGCACCTCGCTCGCAGTCACAGCTTCCCCCCCCCTCCCACCACCACCCTTATCTCCCCTCCCGTAGCGCTACCTCCCGTGAACATTCCAAAAGATGACAAGAGTAACTTTTTTATGACGATTATAATGATAGCTGTCCGTCACCGGCGGCGCTGCCGAGCAAACTGAGAGCACTCTCCCCTCCTTCCCCCCTCCTCCCCCCCCCTCCTTCCCGTCTACCTGCCTGACTCCTCGCATCACACCCAACCACCCATCCCCAGGCGAGGGCCATCAGAGACGGGCGGGTCAAGACCCGGTAGACTATACATGTACGTTAGTATAGGCCGGGTCAAATTAAATTCGTTTCCGTTGGCATTACGTTTATAAAAATAAACGGGTCAGTGTCGAGCCACCGGGTCAGTACGGGTCTAACGCCAATTGGATGACATGGTTGTGCCATCTCTTTCTCTCTCCGTATCTGCGATACGCAGTCCAGAATTTTTAGTAGGCTAAATTGTGTGTGTCCCCCCCCCCTCCTCCTCCGTCCCAACCACCCCACAGCGCGGAGCAATCGCGCTCATTATAGGAAAACACGAACGCGGTGTAACTGGCACTTTTTTTTTTAAACAGTCAGTATACATGCGTCGCGGCCGGCTACTCGTTTTTCGGCCGGTAATTTCTGACCTCGCCACCCGTCGCCGCCACCAGTCTCATTAAAAAGTATATCTATTTTTTTTTTGTATTATTATTCTGCGTTTCGGTGCCAACACCTCATAGGACCACCGCTGACCACTTTCCCCAAATTTTAAACACGATTGATTCCTCGCCTAATCAGATGTGGAGAACTTTAAGGGATCAGCTGACATCACGTAATTTTGCAAAAATTGTGAAATATCCGGCAAATGGCCAGTGTTAGTTCTTTTTGAAAAGGAACCGGTTCTCGTTCCAGTTCTAACAGAAATAAAAGGAACCTAGACGTTATTAAGTTTTTCGACAAATAAACCAGTTCCTAGGAAAGGAACTTTTCCGTTCCGTTCCTGCCCAACACTGAAACTGGCGCCCATTGTAACAATTTCGATCGCAAAAATACAGAAACGATAGAAGAGGACAAAATTAGATAGGCCACTTATTCTCCACTTTAGATATCACGAAAGGAAATTGAAATTGATCCCTTTTACAATTTCTCGAAGATCCATGAGTAAAACAGGAAAATTAAATTTCATTTCGCTTACATATTGTTTTTGAAGGAATCTTTCGTACGTACGCAGAATATTGTTAGTTTGGTAATCATTATCTGGTTAGTAGCATAAAATTTGAAAGAGAAAAAGGAATTTTTTTAATCTAAAGTTCACCCAGCAGTAGCAAAGAATGACATTGAGATACAAATTTGCATTGTTGAGTTCGTTTCTTTTTAAACGGAACCAGTTACAGTTCCCGTTCCTCCGATGAAAAAAGAAACAGGTTCCCGTTACAGTTCCTCAAAAATTAAAAATAATCTAGGCGCTCTTAAGTTCCTCAAAAAAAGAATCAGTTCATAGGAAAGGAACCTTTCCGTTTCGTTCCTACCCAACACTGCAAATTGACACACACGTACAAACACTAAAAAAATGGACACATAGTCCGTGTTTGTATTGAACGTTCCCGTTGTTTTCGTTTAGCTCTCTCTACCTCGCGCGTTTTTGAAAAGACACGTCTACATGTTCCGCGCCCATCATCCGAAATCGAGTTGACCCCACCCCATCCCGCTGCCCCGGGCACGATCGCGTGGCCGACGCACCCCCGACCCAACCCCACCCAGTTGCGAGCGTTCGCTGCGGGTTGACGCGCCATGACGTGACACGCCATCTGTCGGCCAAATCACGCACATGTAATAATTCGGTCGACCTTCTTAATTGGAAAAAAAGCTTGAGTACAATTTTCGGTGCGTCTTCAGAGAATCATTTGTTTTGTGGCTATTTTTTGGTTTTTTGAGCGGAGATTTATGATCAGAAAGCTAGCGATACTTTTTCTTAGCGAAAAAGCGCTATGACATTTGTTGTCAAGAAGTGCTATTTTTTGCCAAATTTTGCCAAATCAAGTTTCTGCTGAAAAATATCATATATGCAAACTAATCTTGTTGAACTACATTTATTTTCTAAAATATTTCTTAAAAAAAAAAAAAATATGAAGATCTGCAGATCTGATTCATTTTTTATCCCTCTAGGTGGCGCTATCAGTATCTCGAAAAAGGCAACCATACTAGCGCCCTCCAGAGATGATTAATTTGTCCCCCCCTCCCTCTCCCCGTCAGGTTACGTACAAATTTAACTGCCATAAATAGGTTGAAAAATACAGGTTACCCTATATCATCGCCATTGACTTTCGATACAAATTTTTTTTGTGGTGCCTGTCGGCTGGGTGGGGTCGCACCGCGCCATTTCACGTCGGGTAGAAGAGAGGAAAAAAAAAAATTTGGAGGCTGGGCAAGTCTTAGGTCATGTACACCGCCGCCACTCGCTCATTTTTTCGTTTTTTTTTTCATTCTCTTCCACCTTGATCGCAGCGCCGCCGCCATGTTTGCTGCAGGGATCGCTTATAAATAATTTCGAAATGAAAGGATAACAACGGGGGCCAAGATTGGCAGGTGACAAAAAATAGCACATTGGAAATATTGACTTTCTATTGCAGTTTGTGTTGTCATTCATCATTTGCTTCCAATCGTTCCCTTAATTCGTCTTGTATTATTGACAGACAAAGAAAAAATATTGTGAAAAACTACTCCTAAAGGTACCGTAACACTAAGAAATCTTTAAAATAATTTTGGGCGAAAATATATTTTTTATTCCATTGTTACTTTGCAAATTCAAAAATAACGTTATTGAACAGTCTCAAGTAAATTGAACTTTCCAACTACTCTCCGTGACGTCGTCACACGTTATGTAGCGAAGCCAGCGCCGCCATGTGGTGGATGACTGTATTAATTTCTGTGGATTTGCAATGGCAAACGAATAAATGAAATACCTATATTTTTTATCGATTCTACAGAGCCCACAGCTTTTGAAAAGAAAAAAAAAACGTTAAAGAGAGAACGCTTTACGCGAACCAGTTTTAAAACCTTAAAATCGCGTCCCTAATAATAACAGATACAGGTTACTAGTTTTCCCCCCAACATAAAAACATGATCTACTATATATAGAGCTGCTCTCGCTTAAAGCCGAATGCTGATTTCACGGACAAAATTGGCGGCCATGTACAGAGAGAGAGAGACGTTTTCCTATATTATTTTATCGACGGTTGGATAGACGTTGCCGGTCCTTTTTTGAACGTATAATTTGTGGCGCCATTATTTTTAATAAGTGATACGCGAGTTCCCTCGTCTATAAGTGTTGCAGTTTGGAGAGAAAAAGGTTTGACCCACCCCTCCCCCACCCCCTTTCAACCGATTCCATGCAAATGGATGCTGCCAAAATCTGACATCGCGTAGAAGGGGAGTGATCATTTAAATCGAGAATAGAAACCCCACAATTTAATTTGTGACGTCACGCATAGAAAAGAGATACCGGGGTGGGTAACGAGGAACACTCGTACAGCAATACACGGAATCATACCGCAATATTTGAATTAGCAATTTCACTATTAACCCTACGAGTTACACATACATGTTCATTTCTTTGGAAAACACAATCTCGTGTCCTTTATTTCGTGTTTTGTGAGAAAACAGCCTGCCCGTCATTAGTTTTTGCGCTAGTACATATATAATTGTGGGCCGATATAGAGTGCGGTAAATTTAAGACCAACTCATGCCGTGGAAATCTATTGGCGATGCGGCATACACCCGTAATAATTCTATTACGCATGACAATTATTGACAATTATATAAAGAAGAAAGTTGCGTTGAAAAGCAGGAGGAACTTAACGATAATTTGAATACCTATTTTTCGCAAACGAAGGCGATGTTGGAACTGGCCCGTTCCACGAACGGCTAACAAGTAAACTCGGGTTGAGGTTTTTTTTTAAATCACCGTAGTGCTAATCACTACAGGATTACTGCCCCTCGTGTCGCTATGGTAATATGTGAGTGGCAGGGAAGGGAAGGAGAATGGCAGCTGGTATAACCAGGCTGCAGGATCAACCCCTAAGCCCAGGCTAACGAATAAACGAAAGCCTGCGCCGGGAATCGAACCCGGGACCGTCCGCACCGCAGTCGGAAGCATTACCGGCTGGACTAGAAGGTCGTACAAATTTTCCTTCACGCAAAAGATCGATCAATAAGGTGTATTTAACCGGCTTAAAGCTTCTGTATAGCTCTGTTTTTGTACTCAGGTGTTCAAATGAAAATTTAAATTTAATTGAAATTTGATTAAAATTTAGGGAATGTTTATTTTTATAATTTGGAACTATGATTGAGCCGAAAAATTATTTGGAATTTCTTTTGTGCTGGGAAAATTTCGTTGGAAAAATATTTACGTTTAGTCTACCTGTGCTTGTTTGTTGTCAATGGTAGTGGGTGTGTAGACTTAAGAAGTTTGAGTGGGTGGTTTGGGAGAGGTGGGTTTGTAGGAGAAATACCCCGCGGGGGTTCCAGTTAAGGCTTTGGCCGGGAACTGCAACGGCTGTCGGTCTGTGCCTGCTTCTGCCCCCAGGGCACCACGGAATTCTTAATCCGAAGCCCAAGCACCACACAAGTCTCCTGGTAGAGAGAAATTCGTGGAATTTTGTCAGTGACATCACGAGGGCTTGTGGCGATGCGGAATGGGACGAAGCCATCGTCATACAGGCCATGCGGCTGCCGTCTAAACCTCCAGTTAGGCGGCATATACGTTCTTAGTTACTGTGAAAGGATTCCCTATTGTAATACATGCCTTAAAAATAAAAATAAAGAACTTGTGATCAATCTACCCGTTCATGTCGTTTAATGTTTGCTAAAGTATATTTTAATATTGTCGTTAATACCTAAATATATTTACTTTATTAAATACATGACTTCTTGAGTGCGAATGAAAAGGGAGACAACGAGGATAGCTTTGAAAAAGTAGATCCCCCCGTTTCCATTTGCACTCAAGAAGGCGAAGAATGAATGCCGCCTGTCTGGATGTGAAAGGGGTATCTCACACGGCCTGTATGACGATTGCTTCGGTTGGGATGACGCAATGCGGTGGCCGTGGGTCAACGGGTCATGAGATGAAATGTTAACGGGTCACAGCTGGTTAGTGTAGGTCAGACTGATTAATCGTTAGTCAGGCGGGTGACGCAATAGTGGTTAACTCATATTTTTAATCAAAATTTCAGGCTTTTCGAGAAAGAGAAATTATTTAAGTCAAAATGTCGGTGATCGCGGGTTCAATTCCTGACCGAAACCTCCGGGCCCCTTTTTCGGGCCTGAGAAATTCGAAGGCTTTCCTTCTTTTGGAATAAAAGTAAAGTTGTGGGATTGTATCGACGGCGATAATAATGTAGGGCGATTTTTTTTAATAAATTTTTATCAAGTGCTTAAATGAATTTACGCATGTCAAATTACGTACCGATGGCTCAGTGGGTATGGCAACATCCTACGAAGCCGACGGTTCGGGGTTCGATTCCTGGCGCAGGCTTTCGTTTATTCGTTAGCCTGTGATACTGGCGTTATCCCTGAGCTTATTCCATTAGGGTGTCCAGAGCTTAGTTGTGGATCCTGCAATATTGCTATTCCTGATGCCATCCCTCTTCCCTTCCCTGCCCCTCACATATCTCCATAGAGACATAAGGGTGCAGTAATCCTGTAGTGCACTAGTCACTACGGTGATTTAAAAAAAATTTCGAAAGGATTCTAGGAGCCGTTTTGCGAATTGATGAAAGAACTGTAGATTGCAATCCTTGACCATTTCTTAATTTAACGAAATTTATAATTTTAATGGGGTTGTACGAAAGGTTAAAATAAGCCACTGTATAACTAAAAATTCAAGCCCATATCAAACTATATACTGAAACGTATATGTAAAGTTTTGAATATGTACTGGTGGTACAAAAGTCAGCGCATTTTTCTTAAACGCATTTGGGGTGTCCGTGGAATAATTTGAATGAAACCTCTCGTTTTTCAATTTCGACAAAATATGACTTTAGCTTTATGGTATGGATGGAGTTGCTGGAGTTACGCTCGATGAATTTCTACCGATTTGGAAGTCCCACTCTAATCCGAGCGCTCTCCCAAGCTGAGCGCTCACCTAGCGCTCTCCTCCACCAGTCCAACCACGCAGCCTCCAGCGCGTCACGTGATATCCCCTCCCCCACTCCTCCCTCCCATCCCCCACTCTCCATGGCAGGCAGCAGCATCAGCAGGAGAGGCAGAAAGAAGCAGAAGTAGATCGATAACTGAAAATTGTGTTGCCCGGGGGCCTGTTTCGCCTGATTTCCTCCATTTCCGTTAGACCCACCAGCGCAGTGAACGCACCAGCACCAATTGCTCCGGGGAGAAACTGCTGCTGGGGAGAAACTGGAGATCATACCAAAGACTGGCTCAGGAGGGACACCCCCCCCCCTCCCACCGACCACCCCCCCCCCCGTAGTGCGCATGCGTGTTGATGACGTCAGATTTGTCGTTGCGCTCAACCAAATGTCAATCTGGGTCGCTCGCGATTTCGCCAGTATTGGTGTAGGGAAAGGAACGGAACGGAAAAGCTCCGTTCCTAGGAACTGTCTCCATTTTTGAGGAACGGAGGATCGTAACTTTCTTTTATTTCTGTGGGATCTGGAATGGGAACTGGGTTCATTTTTACAAGGATCTGAAACGGGGGTTCCTTTTCGGCGACAATTGTACGTACCGATGGCTAAATGGGTATGGCGACATCCTACGAAGCGGACGGTTCCGGGTTCGATTCCCACAGCAGGCCTTTGTTTATTCGTTAGCCTGATGTACTGGCGTCACCCCTGAGCTTCCATTCGGGAGTCCAGAGCTTAGGGGTGGATCCCCGGCAGCATGGCTATACCAGCTGCCATCCCTTTTCCCTATCCTGCCCCTCACATATCGCCATAGCGACACGAGGGGTAGTAATACTGTAATAATTAGCACTACAGCTTGAACTACACTTACTACAAGATTTTGTCTTACAACAACCTGTGAATCCCAGCACTAGTGCTTACACAACGACAACTTGGTACAATTTGACTGCTAAAGATATTCCTGTTACACCCTCCCTTTAAAACCCCACACCTCCACCTTCCACCCCCCTGGGTTAACAAAGCAGTGTTGCCATACCACCGTGAATTCGTTTGCCACTTAGTTGGTTATTATTCTTAAAGACGTGCTGCTTCATTTGTGGCACGCGCCCCGCGCACGCGCGTCTTAATTTCCTCTCTCTCCCCCCCCCCTCTCCAAATCCCTCCCCCCTCTCCCATGATCCAGTTCGCGTGTGTGCTCGAAAGGGGAAAATAATGGCTGTTTTCAAAATTATTTCATGGATCTTTTTCACCCAGTTGCATTTTGCATCACCTAATTACCAACACTATGACGTCAGCAAAAGTAGTTTGAGTATGTTTAAAAAAAACTCACTAACATTTTTTTTAAATCACCGTAGTGCCTAGTGCACTACAGGATTACTGCACCCTCGTGTCTCTATGGAGATAGGTGAGGGGGCAGGGAAGGGAAGGGAAGGGAAGGGAAATGCTGGAATAGCCAGGCTGCAGGATCCACCCCTAAGCTCTGGACTCCCTAATATAAGTTCAGGGGTGACGCCAGTACTACAGGCTAACGAATAAACGAGTGCCTGCGCCGGGAATCGAACCCGGGACCGTCCGCTCCGTAGGATGTTGCCGTACCCACTGAGCAACTGGGGGCCGGCAACATAACATATCATACTAGCTCAAAAACAAAAAAAAACATACTCAACCTAACTTACTCAAACCATTTTTGCTGACGTCATAGTGTTGGTAATTAGGTGATGCAAAATGCAACTGGGTGAAAATAGCTAGACCCTTATTTCATCCACCACACCCACCACCCCCCAAATGCTTCGCTTATGATAAAGACGCAAGTTAGTTCAGCCAGTGTAGCTAGAACACGCGCTACACTGCGAAATGTCTGTTTGTTCTTCCGCCTGTCTATCGACCGGAGGGGAGGGGAGGGGATGCAAGGGTTCCCCCACTCCCACCCCATCACCCCCCCCCTTCTCCTCCTACCCCTAATCCAGCGATCTTGCGTAAGCATATAACCCTTTAGCGAGGCGCCTGGGTGTATCGCCTCATCAGTGGTGGGTTCGTTCCTTTTGAAAAGGTAACAGTTACATTTTTTAAAAGCAAGTTAGTTCTATAATTAAATGTTTATGAGCACGAAACACACAAAGAAGACGAGGTGCACATAAGGAGAAATTGCCGAACCGGAACGATGAAGATGAACGAGATTGCAATGAAAAGCACGTTAATTTGAAGGACAAAACGTGATAGTTACATTTCTTGGGACAAACATTTAAATGCTCCAGAAATGGTACGGTGACGCCACGGTACGGCAAAAAAATAAAAACATTCAAACCGTTGAGCTAGCTCGCGGCACAACTGCCATCTGAGGCGGTCGGTCATATTACCGTAGAAATTATTTCGTTAATCTCTACAACTCACTTTAAGTTAGTTCTAGTTACAGTTCCTCTGATGAAAAAGGGAACCTGTGTGCAGGTCCTACAGAAATTGAAAGGAACTTGTGCGTTACTAGTTCCGTAGTTCCTTTTCAAAAAGGGAACTTGGGATTATTCCGTTTATTCGGTTAAAAAAATATTAAAAGAGGACGAGTGGTGTTGTAATGTTGACATTTTCATATTTCATAGTGTTGACAGGGTTGGTCAAATTCACCGTTTATTCCCCCTCCCCCTCCCTAGGGGACCGGGCAAATTCTACACTGGTGAACTGTAAAAAAATTTAGATTGTTTCAAGCGGTCGGCTAGGATTTCCTGAATTTTAAAAGATTAGGGGAAATTGGATTTTCTTGAGCATCTTCAAAACGATTTTATCGAAAAATTAGTAACTTTAGACTACTTTGAAGTTTAGTTTTGGTTGTTTCTTTATATTATCTGCCACCTCAGTCCTTGTAAGATGGAGCTACCAATAAGCAACTGGCCTATCTTCGGGTGACCTTCCATCTAAATTGATTCTTCGTTTCCACTTGGAAAAACAGGAACGTTGTTTTTGCGACAACAATGTTCGTCAAACTTGCTGCGAATGTAAACCCCTCTTTAATGAATTCACATGAGATTTCATAACCTGTTCTCTTGCCATGCCAAAAGAAAACTGTCTTTAGGTTAGGCTACACCCGCCACCTACGAAAAACCCCGATTGCGAACCCCCTCCCCCCATTACGTGCAGTAAGAAATGTGAGAAATCTTAGTTGGGTAAGGCTGAGAACAAGTAGAGAAAGTCTTTGCTCTTTCCCTCTTTTCGCCTGACATGCCAACACCAATAGACAAGTTCAAAACGCTGGCCTCGCAGGATAAAAGGGGCGGAATAATTCTTCTCAGTTGGGCCCAAATTTCTACTACGGTATTTCATTATCCACGTGCTGTACTTTTTTCCACGAGCTGTGGGCCCTCACCCATCACTCACAGATTAAGATTTCATTATTCACGTGGTGAATTCTACGTGCTGTGCTTTCCCCATGCTCTAAGGCGAAATCCGCCCTCAGCAGTGCACGAGGCGTTGCACGAGATCCCACCCATCACTCACACACTTAGTCCGCCCCCCGGCAGTGCACGAGATGCAAGTTCACGTGCAATTCCGCCACCCGGCAAAGCACGAGATCCCAAGTGCACGTGCTACATTGCCAGTGTCAACAATGTTGTGTGCCTCGTGAGCGGGTGGTGGGTGGGGGGAGGGAGGAGAGGTGGGGTAGCGCGTTGAGCGCGGCGCTAATTATGCAGTCAACATAAATAACTGTTGTTTGCGTTGCCGTCATTGCTCATAATGAGTTTGGCGGACACAAACGGCTTTGTCGACATAGACTGCTTCATCGTTGGCTTCTCTAAGCTCGACTCGGGCCTTCTCCAGCGCAGTGACAAAAAAATCGATTATGAATGGGTCGCGGGGGGATATGCCGCGGTGAACGATGGCCTGAGCCATTTTGACAACGCGCCCCCTTACTACGGTACGGATTGGAAGACCAATTATTTCAATGCGGCCGTCTAGTCCAGTCGATAAATGCTTCCGACAGCGGTGCGGACGGTCCAGTGTTCGATTCCCGGCAAAGGCTCTCGTTTATTCGACGAGCCTGGGGTACTGGTGTCACCCATGAGCTTTCATTAGGGAGTTCAGAGTTCAGGGGGGATCCCCGGCAGCCTGGCTATTCCAGCTGCCATTTCCCTTCCCCTCCCTGACCCTCACATATTGCCATAGCGACACGAGGGGTATACGGTGAATTAAAAAATATCCCTTGTTAACAGGCTGCCCTGCCGCGCCCCTCAGTAGCTAGTGATTGCCTGCTAAAAAGGGGCAGCGATTTTTTCCAACCAGATTGTTGATTGTGATCTCGCACTTGCAGGCTCCTGGCCAACTGACTCTTATAGTTGAGGCCAGGAGCCAAAAAACGCGTTGTACTGATTGGCAACTTTAAATTTAAATTTAAAAAAAAATATGAAAATGTTGATTCGAGATACAAAATCTTACGCGAGCCCAGATAAAAATAGGTTCTAATAAGCTTTCATTTGAATTGAGGTAATTTAAGCATCGATCTCGGGTAGTTTGGACCCGGAATTGTATTTGAGAGTGCATCGAGTGAGGCTTTGCAATTGGTATAATTGGTTTGAATTGGTGCCCCCCCCCTCACCCACCCTATCCAGCCTTCATTATCTTTTAACCGAAATAATCGGGGCTGTTCCTCTCCAATTAAACAAACGATGCTGAGTTCCCCCTCACCCCCCCCCTTTCCCCCGTACGTGTCCCCTGTAATTACCTGTGTACGCACCTGCGTGTGCAATTTGAGGGTAATTACAAGGGAGGGGGGAACGCACAATGTTGCCAAATTAACGGATTTTGCATTCCCTTTGCTCGTGTCAGAGTTTAAACAATTCACCCTTCCACCACCCCCCCATATTAAATTGAGGCAAACATGAACATTGAATAATTTCACGTTTAGCTGTTTCCAACAAAACGAGAGGGACTGGGTCCGGTGCAGCGCCGGGAATGAGACGAACAGGGTTTTGGCAAACCCTCTAAATAAAACAGGAGGCAAGGCCCTCAATTAAAAAACAAAGGACTAGGCCTACTGTTCAGGGTGAACCCAGTCCCTCTCGTTTTGTTTTGTAGACGTCCTACCCACTATTATTTATTTGTTTCCAACAAGATAGAATACGAAGAGACCTGTATCTTTGTGGCAAACCAATATGCAAACCAATATAGTACGTACCGATGGCTCAGTGGGTATGGCAATATTCTGCGAAGCCGACGGTTCGGGGTTCGATTCCCCTAGCAGGCTTTCGTTTATTCGTTAGCCTGGGGTACTGGCGTCACCCCTGATCGAGTCCATTAGGGAGTCCAGAGCTCAGGGGTGGATCCTGCAGCCTGGCTATTCCAGCTGCCATTCCCCTTCCCTTTCCTGCCCCTCACATATCGCCATAGCGACACGAGGGGTAGAATTCCTGTAGTGATTAGCACTACGGTGATTTAAAAAAATAAATAAATAGTGGATAGAGCCCGACTGGTTAATTTTCTTGTTAATTCACCTTGGATGCTTCTCGACTCGCATTGAGCAGACAAGAGGATCAGGACGGTTCACAAAGAACGTTAGCTTTGTTTTTTTTACTATTTAATACATCTGTCGAAATGACCTAACATGCTGTTCTAAGTCGTGCTTCGAGCGGGTTGCGTTCCTGACATTAGGATAATAAGGTAGTCCGTAATTGTTTTACCAATTCATTTTTTTTTTTTTTTTTAAATCACCGTGTTGCCTAGTGCATGCACCTTCATGTCTCAATGGAGATATGTGAGGGGCAGGGAAGAGAAGAGGAATGACAGCTGGTATAGCCAGGCTGCAGGATCTACCCCTCAGCTCTGGCCACTTTCTAATGAAAGGGAAGGGGTGACGACGCCAGTACACATGGTTTGTCGAATAAACGAGAGCCTGCGCCGGGAATCGAGGAATTTAAATCATCATTCAAATAGTTGAGTATGTTCAATCAAAATAATGCTTCGACAAGGGTCTTATAGATGTTCAATTGAGTTTCTTGTTAGGCCAATCTGAATGTATTCATGTTGTTATTGTGTGTACCTCAAGGAAGGAAGGGGTCACTGGGGTTGGGAATTTTCGTCTGCTCCGACCTGTACTCACTCTCTTTCCATCTCCAGACCTAAGATGATGACGAAGCCTCTCCCGTGTTGGGTTAAGGGTGGAGGGCTGTGAGAGGGTGGTGAGTGGTGGGTGGTGGGGGGGCGGCACCAAAGTGGTGCTGCGCAGCTCATTAGCATGTTTCGCGCGCTTCACAACGCTTCGCTCGCAACTGCATCCATTACCGGCAGCAGCGGCAGCCACGACGAATGGTAGACGAACGAGCCGGTCCTGGATTGGGTGGCTAGAGGGCCGCGGCGACCTTGCGGCCCGCCAATTAGGTCACGAGGAAATGGGTCTCCAACAATTAAAATTGATGGTGCGGATCGTGCACGAAAACAAGTTTCCTTTGTCAAATTGATTGGAGTATTTCCAGTCGATAGGAAATGCTTCCTGGAGCCGTCCTTCCTGGACGGCTCCAGGAAGGATCTCAAATATTGATTCCGGGAGAAGTAATCGGTTCCTTTGTTTATCGTCTTGCCATAACTCTTCCTTTCCCTTCCCTGCCCCTCGCCCATCTCCATAGAGACATGAGGGTGCAGTAATCCTGTAGTGCATTAGGCGCTACGGTAATTTATAAAAAATAAAAAAAATAAAAATAACCTAGTTTGTTCTATCAATTTAAGTCTTTTTTTTTAATTCTGTGAGTGGATTCTTTTCAATCCAGAGTTTGTTTTGACAATTGTTTAGATCATATTTTTGGGATATGCCCTTATCATGCAAAATGCTAACTCTTTTCATGCAAACGCTTCAATGTAAGTTTTTTAAATGTTTTCCGTTTTAAATTGGGCAATATTTGGCGAGTTCTTATTTGTTTAAAAAAATGCAATGTCTGATTATTATGAGATATTAGAAGAAAGTGTTTCATCTTAATTTTCATGGTTTTTCGTCTTTGAAAATTTGGTAATAGTTTGTAAGATAAAATTGTAATTTGTAAAATTTTAAATTAGGAATAAACTCTAGAGTAACCTCGTAATAATTGCAGACTAATTAATTTTATTATTAACGATTAGTTTCATTGACGAAAACAAAAATTAAAATTCAGATACATTTTTTTTCAACATTGACAAACATACGGTATGTTGGGGGTTGTCGTGGAGATTGATTTGTGTGTTGTTGAGGCCCTGCCACCGGCTGAGGTTGGCCAACCCCCCCCCCCAGCGTCCTCCATTTTAAGCGGGGCGCGCTGCTCGTGAGCGTGAGCGTGGTTGGCTCGCGCCAGTGCGCACGTGCACAGTGTGTGAGCACACGCGCGACACCGCGTGCAGCTACCCAAAAAAAAAAAAAGAAAAAAGGTTCGCTATTTTTACGAGCGAATTTCGGAAAAATAAAAAAATGGTCATAATTTAGTTCTTTACAGGCGACATGTCAAAAACTAGAGAGACCAAATCGTGGATGGTGTTTTTCGAGGTTTGCCTTTCTCACTGCTCTATAGCAGTGTTTTCCAAACTTTTTGACTCGCGGAGCCACTTTTTAGAACCAATGTCTATGGCGGGTAGCCCCCTTAGATCCTCGTTTCCCAAACTGTGATCCGTGGCCACTCCTGGACAATAAAATAAATAATAAAACGCCATATATAACCTTAATAAATCGCCATTACATGGGGCTTCGCCATTAAAATTGGTGGCCTCCAACGGACTCCGCCATGGAAATTTGTTCTAAAAAGGGCTCCGCGAGTCCGTGTTTTCCAAAACTGTGTTTTCCAAACTATTTGGCTCGCGGAGCCCTTTTTAGAACAAATTTCCATATCGGAGTCCGTTGGAGGCCACCAATTTTAATGGCGAAGCCCCATGTAATGGCGATTTATAATGGTTATATATGGCGTTTTATTATTTATTTTATTGTCCAGGAGTGGCCGCGGAGCCCCTGGGAAATGGCCACTGAGCACAGTTTGGAAAATGTGGCCTTAGAGGATACCAATTTTAATGACGGAGCTACATTTAATACAAATTAATGGTTTATATTTTTTAGTGGGCAAATTTCCCTCACTGAGTGAATTCTGGCGGGGGATTCACGTTACATTTAGCACATTTGTGGCACATTTAGTCACCACTACCCCAGGATACTATGGCCGAGAGGTAGCGTGCTCGCTCACCAAGCAGCGGAT
>JAUJYS010002520.1:0-14640 GCA_033995665.1 Melogona broelemanni
CCAAAGAGACACGAGGGTGCAGTATTCCTGTAGTGCACTAGGCGCTACGGTGAATTAAAAAAAAAAAAAAAAAAAAAGTTAACTAATTACTTTTTATCGGCAGGCATAGAGATGAAGGGGGGTGGGGGAGAGAGGAGAGGGGTTTTTCAAAGATTCACCACAATTTGAACGTATGCAACGCTTTTCAATGTGAAATGTATTTGTTTTCAAAAGTAGTCTGGGATTTTTTTAGCGTGTTTTGTATTATTATTTTTTTTTTCTTTTTCTGCTCACTAACACCAAAATTGTTCCTAAAATAGGCTCCTAAATTCAATGGAAATATTCAGTATTTTGTTTACTGTTATTCGAAATAGCCCTCAAAAGGAATGTAGGCGAATGCCGCATTACGCATCACATACTGTATGTACATTTCAGCGCGGTATTTAATCGATAAGACAGGAATGCATAAACTCAATGTAATGAGTGGGAAAAAGTTCTCTGTTTAAAAAAAAATATATCGGTAAAAAAGTGAAATATTTCAGTAATGTTATTATTGTCCGTTGACTCACAATAGCACCAGACGTAATTATTTTCATATGAATTCATTCGTTTTTAAGCAAATATGTTTTGAAGATCAATGGTATTTGTTCAGTATGCCAGCGTGCCACTTATAAAAATTTATTATTATAGCTTTTTGTTTACACGTTTTTATAATCTTTACACCTGAAACATTGCTATTTATATTAGTTTTTCCCAGATAATGCAATTGTTGGACATCAGCCATTAAATGACTTTTTGGAACTCATGCAGCGACGAACACCTTGGCGCGACAAATATTTTAGCAGTCGCTATTGACAACGAAACAAACAAGCACGTCCGAAATCCCAAGTTTTTGTTTTTGACGTTTTTACTAATTTATTCGACAAGTTTCTCTGCACATTTGTTATTCTGGGTATAACATAAACCAGTTCAGAGAGTTATTTCAAAGTTGTCTATGCATTGTTGTCGATGTTGTCGTTTTCAATGCAATGCGGTGGACGCCCACGTTTGACTTTGCGGTTTTTTTTTGTTGTTTTTTGCTTCTTTTTTCATCCCGTAACACCAGTACTTTTTTTTTCATTTATATTTCCCACCGGCTCTTTTATAATGCTAAACCATCGCATCTCCACTTTTGTGTGGACCTATCATGACAAGTTCAAAATGCCGGGCATTTATTTTAAAAACGTCGTTTGTGGTTGGCAGAGATAGTGGACAGCATAAATGTTATTTGCAGGGACGTCGAAGCACCGTGTATCATACAAAAGTGACAAACGCTTAAAAATAAAATCTAAGATACGTCAAAATAAGCAGCAAACATCCTACATAATTTATTATTTAACACACGAGTTAATTATAAAACCACGTCTTAGCATGAGCATTGCGAGAAAATATATCTGCCGAATCAGCACAAAGATTCAAGATTAAATATTACAACAGGGAACGAGTCGGGATATTTGCATGGTGTGTTTTAAATGGAGGGATGGTGTGATCTGTTTACTTGATAGATAAGTCTGTATAGCGTTGTACATGCAAAACGATTATGACAACTGCATATGCATGGCCTGTTTGCCATGCATGCTGGTATTGTTGTTTACGCACACGGAATTGCCGTGATAAAATTCTTTAAATATTGACATTGAAGGTGAGGCCTACGAGATAGACGAGCCAGACCAGCATAGTATGCACGAGCAGGGTCGAAACGCGGCAAAGAGAAAAAAAAAATATTTCCAAATTCCCACAGCATCTAACCCTTGCCCTATCACCCCCACCACCCCCAACTCCACACAACCCTCCCCGCTTGCCAAACACCAGTCACCGTCCTCTCTCTCCCCCAAACACACGCATGCATACAGAATATTAACAGACAGGTATTTTTTTAACGGTCGCTGTTTACAGGGTACCTTTATACTGTGGGTGGGTGTTTGGTTTTGAAGAGTGGCGGTGGTGATGGTGATGGGGTGGTTATCGGGAAGGGGGTGGCATCGAAAATAAAGGAAAGCGATAGGAGGAGGTTGGCGGTGGGGTGTATATGTTGCATTCCCCAAATGCCCAATCACGATGATTCGGCGTTTTCTGTCCCTCAGCACGCCATTATTTCTCCCGCTGCGCAAGCTTACCCCACTGCCACGTTTTCGGCTAATACGAACGAACTTGGTCGGTGTGTGATGTGCGCATGCAGCTATGTGGGCTTCCATATCATGGTCGACCGGGGGTAGCGGGAATCAAACGAGAAAGTTTAGTGCCGGCGTTCAGTCATACCAATCACGATACCAACAGTCAAATGTTGATTACATTAAAATGTGAAACATGTACGTTTTAATAATTTCCAAGAATATTCTTCCAAAGGTAAAAAATTATCTTTATCATTAGGTGGCGTCCTTAATTATTTTGCCGAATGCCGAATGCCTGCGATGGGACAACTGTTGCCTCTATAGTAGAGCGACTTTACCCAACTGGGATTCATCAATTATCTAATACGTTGTCCACCAGGTGATGCACCAATTAGCTTTATTTTTGCCGTTTTATCTGCAGAAGTAATTTATCATTTTTAAGGAATTGTTCTGAAACTGTATTTGTTACATCGAAAAACCTATTCCTACAAGACGAATTATTTAAAATTATAATTATTATTTAATTGAGTCATCGATTTATACCTAAATGTTATCATTTCTGCGTAACTGTTCGGAAACTTAAAAACTAAATAACAAAATATTTATTTGAGGCAACGTTCGTTGAACGATAAAGCTGCAATTAATTTTATTTTCTAAATTCTGTAACTTGTCAATCTTAAAAAGAACACTCGATTTAAAATGCATTTCCACCTGAAATATGAAATATTAGCACTTTCAGCGTGCACTTGGAAATCTTGCTCACCACATGAGTCTATGTGAAAAACCATTTGGCGTATTCGTAACTCGCTTGTTTGGCAATGCGGTATCTGTCGCAGTTTTAGCCGGTTGAAATTAACTATCGGACTTTTTAAGAGGCTCAATCTATATTTTAAAAAAGTACAAATATCAGAAAAACTAAATTTTTCGGATTTAATATATACTTTACACATATTATTTTTGAATAAATTTCCGTAAAATAAGTTGGCAAGGTGAAGGTCTCGGGAGGCAAATTTCTCTCGTTCCTGTGGCGTTGGACCAGTTCGTTTTTGATAGAGACAGCGCCCCTACGTTGCGCGAGCCAATGCCGATTTTTTTCTCTCGCTCCAACAATGAAACCCTGCAGGGCAGCAAAACTGCGACTGTCACTTGCATTGTATGTTTACTGCGAGACGTGCAAGTCAGCCCTCGTACATGTCATGTGTCCTTTAGCTGAAATGCCACCCAATGGCTTAGCACCTGCACGTGATGTTGATCTTGTCGATTCTTCTTCTTTTTTGTGTGTACAAAATAAATACGCATAAATATGAATTGCAATGTACGCTAGTGGCGACCTCTGGTGGTTCTCAATTGACAACAAAGGCTGTGCTCGTGGATAACGTGTTTGGGCAAAATAACAAATTTACGCAGCATTGGTATACACCTTTATTGCCCATATGAAGTGTAGGTTAAGTTCTAAAATGTGATTCGATCACAATAATGAAATTCATAGTAAAGCCGACAAAAATCCTCCACTTAAGACAAATGTAAATATATGAACTGAAATAGAATATTTCATACTTAATAAAATATTTAATAGAACAAAAATTATAATTTAAGGCATTTCCGAGAAAAGAGATCTATTGTTATCTCAATTTGTTACGAATGCGAATAATTTTATTTTTGAAGTGATTGCCAATAATATACAGAAATTAAATAAACAATCGACACAATACGTGATATTTGGACGATACAATGTTAATAAATTAAACAAAAGTTTCGAAAAAAAACATCTAAAAATAAATAAAATTAACGAAGTGCGATCTCGACACACTTGTTTGTTAATTAAAAAAAAAAAATCAAGCTTTATATCGAAAAATGTATCTATAAAACAATTCCCTTATAAAATAATTGACAAAATAATACTGGCGTAACCAATTATAATTGGTATTAAATTAAAAAATATTAATTAATACAAGTGAAGGAAGTAATGAACGGAAATTGGTTGTGTACAAAGTTAAAGCCTACTAGTATGCTGCGAGACTATGGCTAAACACATACCACAAACGGTACACCAGTAGGCTATTTATCAAAAAGCTCTCCACCCGACATTCGTGTTGGGGCTACGGGAGACTTGCGTGTCTAGAAACAGACTACACGTCTCATTCGCATCTACAATGTATTGCAGTCATGAAGGGGCGGCGCGCCAGCCTCTAGTTTTGTAGTTCGTTGAAGCGAATAGTTGCACTAATTACGCAAATGGCTTCACCTGTTGTTCGAGATACGGTTTCCGACATCCACCAAACAGAGTACAATGCGTGACGAAAGCCATTAACAGTTTTTCACAAATCTATTTGGATCGGCTGCTCCATGTTACCAGTCTACGGTAGATGGGTCTGGCTACATAGCTAGCCCGGCGTACAATGTGCAGTTATACAAAAAAAAAAAATATTAATAACAAGGGACAAACATTTTTCTCTTGTTGGGAGGAAAACATGTCGCGGTTAAAATATGCCGATTTTTGGCCGAGCAAAACCGACACTAGCTTTGGACTTGTAAGGCTCAACCTCATTTGCGTAATTGAGTTTGGCGGGCACTGCGCATAGAAACAAATAAAATTGTTGACGCTAATTGGTAAACAACTTTTTCCTTTAGAAAAATATACGAGTATGTATACCTACGACAGTTTTAAAAAAAAACATTTTTAAGTTGGCTAGACTTATATTTTTCGTCGTCATTGACGTGATAAGTCTTCGTCATTCAGATATTGGTAAAAAAAATCAAAATGAGTTATTTTTAATCAAAGGTCACTGGTTTAATTTTGTACCATTTTTGGAAGACAATCGAGCGTAACATTGAAAAGCTATTGAATTTCCTCAACGTAACCTCTCCCGGCGCAACTTGCGAAATGTTACGAGGCGCCAGCACTGTGAACTAGCGTTGAAAATACAGTATATAAATTTGTTCGATCGCAGTCAACAGCATATTCCACTTAAGAGTACACTGTAGTAAGATACGCGGTTGCTAGCGAACGTTGAACATTTAATTCCGGCAACTCGTCGATTGAGATCAGTCAAGTGCTGCTGAAAACCAAACCAGCTTCTTCAGATTTCGACGACGACACATGAAGTGCATCATGTTGGCTGCTGGCCGACTAAAAACACCCGCGCATTTATCGCTAGTACAAATGATCCGTAAGCTAGCGCATTTAGCTTTTCTTTAGCGTAACTACATCTCCTTTGAACATCACCGCCTGTTGCAACAAGCGAATCATTATTCACGATTGAAAAATAATTCACTATAATCTGATTTAAAAAAAAATTAAACCGAATATGCTTTTCTCATGGAAACAAATGTTCTGTTAATACGTTTGTATATTTTGGAAGAAAAATAAATTAGTTAGATTTTCGACCCTGTATCGAACCCGTTTCTCCACTCGTTTAAAATCTATATTTAATCTACAAATTTTCCTTACTTTGTATTCTTTAAGATAACACTGTATTGTTTATTACATAAGGCTACAATAATATCAAAATGGCGAATTGTTATGTCTATTATTAATGTTTGATTCTATGTATATATTAATTTATTTGACTGTATGCGTATGGCATTTCATTGATTGTACGAGTAGATAGCACGACTATCGAAAGTACAGATATCATATTTCTTTCCTTATCTATTTGGACTTGTGATCCAGTATGACATGGTACTGACATAAACTGCATGGCGCGCGATGACATACTATGCATTGCAATTGCCAACAATTTTTGTGAATCTGTCAATTGGTACATATGTTATGCGAGTCCATCTAAATAATGTATGTATATTTTCGTATGTAGAGGAAACAATTCGCAAAAACAATACTCAGTTCAGTTTGTTGTGAAGATTTAAACGTTACACCGTGGTTTGTGTTTTGTTTTCAGCAGCTTTAAAGGTTGCTCAACTGCTGTATGTCTGGGTATCCGATCAGAGCGGATTTCAATACCAACGCTATGGTCTGAGCTTAGCCGTCGTGGTGAGCTTCAGCATTATGGCTTGTAATCTAAACAGATGTCAGTATTTCGGAAGCGAGCTTCTAAACAAACACATTCTGCACGTAATATCCTGGTTAACTTCAAAGTGTCGAGGACACGGTGCTTGTAAGACACGAGACAAGCGATTAGAAACACATGAATGCTTTTTATCGTTTTAACGAGATTGGGAAATCAGCTGATGCTGAGTAAGGGAGATTCGGCTGAAAGTGGTCCAGCTTAACCTAAGCGAGGGTATACCGCCGGAAACAAATGTGATACATTTTTTTTTTTTTTAATTCAACCCTTATATTTTTTTGTCATCAATTTTCCGTTTAATGAAAACAGATAATTTTATTTGTCGGTGGACATTGAACTTAGTCTTCTTTTAACCAAACCAAATGTCCAAATTTGGTCACGCACCAACTGAGACTTTCGCTTTCTTATATATCCAACGCGAAGGGGAATCTCAAGCAGCATCGGGTTTGAAGCTAATGAAAGCTCTTCGACTCACTGCTGTGTGTGTGTGTGTCTAAAGCCCAATCAATTGTCGCTTATTTCTAACGACGTGGCACATCCTATGCACCCTCCCGAGGCAGGGCCCAACTTCATTTCCGCTGTGCTCAAGTCCTCCATTTCTTCTCTCAGCCATCTACCGTCCATCACTTCCGCTAGGGCGGCGTTGGTGATATAAACCCATCTCCGGCATTCTCCAGTCGGTGCTCGGTGAGCTGCGATAATTGAAAACTAAACCTCTCGTTGACTTTGTTCTGCGCCAAGTAAGGAGAACATTGTATACGAGTACATCGTATGGATGTATGTATGTGAGTAATTAAATTTAACAAAATCAGATGATATTTCATTGCAGAAAAACATTGTGAAAAAGTATTCCCCTGCCACAAAATACTTAGTATTCATTTTTAAAAAATTGCAAATTTATAATTTTGTTTTATTTATTTATTTAAATGAATTATTTATCAGACCTCTTCAATGTTATGGATGCATATGCGGCTGGATTGAACATTGACGATTTTCGGACGAGGTCGTGACAGAAAAATAACAAAAAAAAAACAATTGACAAATATGAAAATAAAACGAAAGCGGCAGGCAAGAAGAGCAGTCTTGCTTGACTGCGAACAATTCCCCCTATGTCTAGCCAGGGCCAGGAACTACAGTTACAGTGGCGCTCCCTAGCGGGAAATTCAGTCAATTCCTCGGTTGGTTTTGTGTTCGTCCAGACTGAGGGCGACGCCAAGAAAAGTCCTGTTTGAGGAGAAGCGTTGGAGCTTGGAGGAGAGCAATCGACGCCATATTTATCATCCACGCATGACGTGATTTGTTTTATAGATGGCACCCACATCATTCCTTCTCTTTTCCGATCTTTCCCCTCCCGGCTGCTTTTCCCCGAGTCGTCTCCAAGACCGCAGTCTGTTCAGTTACCCATTGGAAAATGTAGGGCTCTAGCGCCGACATTGTCATTATAGACACCGCAGTCGATCAACCGATGGGGGATTGGAAGTTAAACATCATTTACATGGAGCGCAGCACGAGGCTCAAATTCGCGTTGAATGTTCAGTGGTTTTTGGTGGCAATCTTTTAAAAATCAGTATGTCAGAATATGACGAATTTTCATCCACCTCAGCTAAATAAAATGTTATTAAAGAAAATTTAGTAAATTGACAATCAGAAATTGTAGCACATGCGTAGTAAATACATTCTTTTGCATTTTTTTATTTTAAAAAGAATCTCACAAAGTGCGTTATTACAATATTATTATACAAGAAATTGTAGCAAATGCGTAGTAAATACATTCTTTTGCATTTTTTTTATTTTAAAAAGAATCTCACAAAGTGCGTGAATATTTTGCAAAATGAAACAAACCTTTTGGCCATACATGTACATGTATTTCAGATTACGAAATTTAACACAGCCAAAATATGTGTCTAAATAATCATCAAAAAAATAAGTAGCTTGATTCCCCGGAGCGCTTAGCGATCATGCTCGCAACAACGTTGCCCATCGAAAAGAAAGTGAAACTCGTGCCAATCAAACGATTGTAAAATAAATTACAAAAGATGCAGTGCCCCTCCAATTGGCAGTAGAACACGACAATCAATCAAACCGAAATAATTGAAGCGGTCAATAATTTCCTGTGACGTTATGTTGCGTTATCTCCCTTTAATGATGCTTATCGTTTAATGATGTCCAGCTGGCATCAAATATGCGCTAGAGTTAATAATAATTACTGGTGGCAAATATTTGCGTTTCCGAGACCTGTTAGTAGTGTTTCTATCCGTATATTTTTACCTTCCTCCCAGCGGGATTAACAACCAGGCATCCTTTCGGCTAATTAATAGAGGTAATGATATGCGAGCACGCATGTAGCGACTCGCTCAAAAAATACACCCACACTCTTGCATATACAATGAATCAAAACTGTAAGGTTTTACCGTTGGGTCTGCCATAATTTTACCACAGCGATCGATGTAAAAATAATTATACCGGATATCCGTGTCCTCACTTGTTTTTTATGTTACTTGCTGATGGAATAAAAAAAAATATCTATCAAAGTAATTTTTTCTTAACGACAACAACAACTCAAAAATAGGTTAACGAACTTTAATTTCTTAATTTTTGTAGATGGTAAGAATGGTACGAATTTCTAGATAAAACTGAGCGCGGTTATGAGATAAAATACATGTATGACATGTTCTTTAAGCGAACTTTTTGAGAACGTGAAAATATTTAATTGTGATTGCGTCCGCATGACTTCAAAAAATATTTGTCGACCACAATGTTATAATATTAATGATATTTGTACGCCGTCATGTGACATTTTTTTGTTGTTGTTACCATGCGGGCGCGCATGTCGTCCCTATCTCAAACTTTGAAACTCATTCGTCACGACGATTCTCTCTCTCAGTTCGTACTATTAAGGGCAAACGCGTTGTTGACCCTGCGAAACAGTTTGGTCTAATTGGCAGGCTACGTTTAGCAACTGCTGATTTTATCTGACTGTTTGCGTGACCGCGTATTCATTTCTGTGACTCCACCACACACGGTTCCGTCCAAAATTCACGTGCGCGCCCGTTCGTTCGCCATTTTATTAATGCAGGTATCAGGATTGAAATTGTGAACGCGACGACGCTTACAATTGCATTCGCAGACGACATTCCCAACCTTAAAAAAACATCTAACACGCTTCAATCCATGGCATCGTCAAAACAGTTCTGTTTACGAACTCTTCTCTTCTTTACAATAACAAACCACATTGTACAGTGGATATAAGCTTAATAGATTTGGTTACGATTTATTTCACTTTTAAACAATAACAAAATATTTCATGGTCTATGATATTCTATATCAAACTCATTTTTTTCAATGTTTACCCACAATATGGTATAAACGCGCATTCCTTCGTTTGCATATTTAGCAGTTTTTCACTGGAATTAGTCAAGGCGCATTAAACTAGGCATTGCCTTGCCACTATGCAATAGTCTAATTAAAATGGATGTCGTTATTGTCATCTCTCTATGCACGCTTCACAAGAAATAAAAAATAGAATCCAGATTTCTTTTCAAAGCGCCCGGTAACTTTAGCGGTCGGTTTCGACTTACAGTCGTGGATGGACAGGAATAGACTACTCGACGATCGTTGCGCCCTCCATTGGACAGAAGGACACGGTCATTAAATAGTTATTGCCAGTGGTGCTTTCGCGTCTTGCGCACTAGGTGGCAGCACCTCCTGTGAGTATTTGGCAAGACGAATTGCATGTAATAAAAGCGGGAGGCAAATAGAGGGTGAGAGGAAGAGCATTTTTATAGCTATAGGTGTGCACACAAAAGACTTTAAATCCCAGTGGAGATGTGTTAACGCTGTAAAGATTCACCCCGCTAGGGACAGCTGTCAGCTGCACACGCCATTTGTTCAGATAGATGGCGCTAGTGAGCATCGGTTCTATGGGGGGTACACCAGTTTTGTTTGTTGCGAAGATTGAATGAAACTCGCGAGTTAAATTTACTACTACTGTAGTAGAATCAATGCCCCGCCTCGTTCTTATGGTATAGAAAAACAATGAAAATGAGCTGTCTATCGAAAGCATTTGAGATATGATTTGTAACGAGATCAAATAGTGAAGAATGAATTTATTTTTCTTGAAAAAAATGAAGCTTCAAAGAAATACCTGCTTTTACATTGGAAATCGGAATAAATCGAGTGTTGCTTTATTTAAAAAAAAAAATTGTCAAATGAAAAAAAATGCAGTTCTCGAAACTTTTGCATTCTTTAAGCATAAACAGTATATTCTTTTTTCTTCAAATATAAAAACAATATATTTTATTTTATTTTTTAAACTTTTTCTTAGCGTTACGATGAACAACTTGAGCTTGTTGTAATAGCGATAATCGAGCGGAAAGGGCAGCACGATCGATAGGCAAATTGTAACACCGTCGTGCAGTGAGTGATTGCCTCCTATCGGGGCAGCAGTAACAGTTCATCGTGTAAGCAATTAGGAGTAGCGCTGCGCCGGTCACTAGAAACGATAAGTTTGAAATGAATTGAAAGAAACGGGTCGGGTCGTAAGAAGAACTCAGTCTTTCGTTGCACATTCCACCAAGTTCAAATGCACATTGATCGCTCGTGTTTCACATAATATCGGTCAACGAACGAAAGCCTTGGCGCCACGCAATGTTTGAAATTCTCGTAACGCGTTCGCATTTGAACCGGTGCCAAGATTCCAACCTTATCGTTTTGATTGCCAATAACCTTATATTGCGAGTCAACGAAATGTACGGGTAGACCCCGAGAACCATCGTACCATCAAGTGTTTGTAATTTTTTTCCCCATTGTTTATACTTTTTGTATTAATAATGATTTCGTTTATGGTTCAGTCACCATATCACTGGTCTTGTTTTTCGTTTTACTGTCAGTCATTTATATTTCGAAATTTTGATATATTTTGTTATTTTGATTTACATTTAGATTTTAGATTTTGAATTATATTTTAATATTTATGACAAATATATTTTGATAATTTCGATTGTTAAGTGACATGCCTATAATCGTTTATGTCTATAATATTTCTTTCAGTCTTGTTAACTGATGTAAACGGCATATTTATATTTTTAATCACATTCTCCAAAATTCAGCGAATAGTTTGTAGTAAATATTCTTTCGAAGATAGTTTAGTGAAATAGTTGTTTCTTTATATATCATTAAATAGTTTATAACAATGAAAAATTGACAGCCAATGATGTCTAAATTTTTGAGCGTTCGCCATATCATCGAGCGGCTTTCATTCTTAAACGCAACGCTCGCTGCACAAGTCTCGTTATTAATGTGCACGCGGAAATACATTATGTGGTCAATAACCATAATGTAAATCCAATTGCCGAATCATAACGGCGCGTCGTACCCGTGGACCACACTGCGTCAAATAGCCTCAACTTACAACAATACTAACGTGCTATCAATTTCATATATACGCGGTTTAGTTGTTACAATGGGGGATGATGGGAGCTTCTCTCTTTGGCCCGTGGCAGCCATTATTTCAACACGCTTCCCGCACAATGCAGAGCCCATTCATTATTGCCGTAATGTGCCACCAGGGGGCGATGGATATTAGTCTGGCCATATCTGCGACGTGCAGCCGCCACCACCACCACCAACCACCTAACTACCACGCTCTCGATAATTCTCCGTATTTAGCCGCGACCGACGGCGAGTAAGACATCCGGTAATGCAGTACGATCGGCAATTTACGCGCTCCGCTAATTTCCTTTCATTTCTTATTTTCTCGTGGATGAATGACTTTTTGCCAAACAAACGACGAGAAAACGTTATTATCTGCATTGTCGGTTGTTGCCAGCGCTGATTTGGTGGTGGTGACACGTCGGTGTGTCCGTCGCTCGAATTACACGTGACGAGCGCGCCATTTAAGCTTTCTGATAGAACAGCGGGAGCGAAACTTTGGTGAACACTGAGCAATAACGATTTTGGCATCTTCGTTTTTAACCGTTTATGTCCTTTTTATATTACGTTTATATATTTATTCATTTGAGTAACGATCTTCTTGAATTAAGATGGGCGCAACATTTCGTTTTGAACACCAATGATCATGAAATTGTCTGGAACATTCACGATCAATAATTATATCCCGAATTTTTGTATGTCAAACTATGTATGTCTACGTATGTCAAATTACAATTTGATTTGATATCACGTGCTCAGTTCGGTCAATTCAGTTCTGGTAATTGTAGTTGTAATCGGTAATTGTAATCGTTGGCAATTGTAGTCACAGCTGAGCTGGCTCGCTCAACAATGGGATCGAAGGGTTGTAAACAATCCAGTTCGATCGAAATCGAGAAATAAAAAAGTGCATTAAAATATCTGCACAATGGTTATTAATTTGAATGATGTAATTTGATAAGTACGCCACGACGTAAAGTGGGTACACCACTGACGCAAAGAATGCGCATGCGCAGGGGGAGAATGGCGGCAACGCACGACCCGCTTTCATGTCCCGTCAAAAGCGTCAACGATGCGAACGAAAAAATATTGTAAGAAAAATAGAATGAAGCTATTGCTCGCGCACGCCAGCAAATTGTGGCTCCTGCGTTGAATGTTCTCCCGAGATCTCGTGCTCGCATATACATGTATATGTGGACATCAAAACTGAATCGTGCGTCCTACGAGTGCTCAGCTGAACTTCACTCATCATAACCGTAAGTATTAAGGGCTCAATAAAATACCAAATTCCGAATAATTTCCGGATTCTTCGATTTGGAATGCCAACATGTTTTGTTATTCGAAATTAAACCTTCACATAAAATCTGAAATCTTCAAATTTTTAGCTGCTGATGAATAGGGGGATCTCAGGTGGATATATTCGCGATGGAGCCCGCAAGAGGTCGTTATCGACGGCGCCGCTCGCGAAATGCCATGGAGTTGCGAGCTTGCGTGTCAACTACGCTTCGCCGCTTTTTCGGCCTTTGATCTCTCGTCGTTGTTAATAACGCCGTTGTCCGAAAACTTTTTGGAACTGAGCTTTTTATTTTAACCTTTATTGCATATGCGATCCACAATGGACCACATCGTACGAACCAGCAGACATCAGCGCACCAGAATTACATGCGAGCTTGATAAACACATTTTATTTATTTATTTGCGCATGTTTTTTATTATAACGCAAATATACATGTACAGTACATGTAAACTAACGTGACAACCGCGTTAATAAATTTAATCACTCTTTCTTATAAATTGAAGCCTAAAATGGTCGATGCTCATTCACTCTGTAATTGCGTCACTTTCGTTATTATAAATGTGCTTATAAAACCGCGTAACTTCTCGAAGAATCGAAGGTGGTACATAATAAAAATGTTTCTTATCAATTTTCTGGAACAATCAATTTTTTCTACAAATTAAGAAGTTTCAATATTCCTATGTGTATCGGTAATTGTAATAATCAAAGCCAAATCATTGCGCAATAAATACTTCGTGCTTTTCAGACAGCCAGCATTTCCAGTAAATTGGATATTGTTAACCCTCTGGAGCGGATAACGTTCAGACACACGAACGGAAACAATCTGAAATTTATAAACGCACGTACGAAATCATCACATTATTGCGTGGCTCGCATCATTGACGCTCATGATTGTATCGCTGTCCGTGAATCAGGAACTTAATTACTGGTACACACGCAGAAGCAAAAAATCTCAGCAGTTTGAGGTCGTATTCTGATATGGCAACATGCTTATGTCGAGGACATTTTAACACTCTCAGGAAGACAAAAAGGGTCCTCTCAGGAAAAAAAAAAAAAAGTGTCCGTTAATGAGTTATATTGTTTGCAAAACATTACCGTAATATATTATTTGTAATTTGTCAGGTGCCTTCTTAGCTCAGTGGCAGAGCACTGGTCTAGTAAACCAGGGGTCGTGAGTTCAATTCTCTTAGGAGGCAGAAATAATTATATTTTTCGATTATTTTGTACTTGCATTAAAATAGGATAATAATTTATTCTCTCCGTAATTGATCCGACCATACATGTATATGTCTTCTTAGCTAGGTCTAACTACACAGTTTAGTTGCATTCGAACAGGTCTCCGACTGATGTACATTTTAGGTAGTTACATCATTAGGTATCATTAGGAAATATTTACTTATCATTAGGACATCATTTAAGTATCACTTCAGGTAAATTACATCTGTAAATTTTAGGTAAATGTTCAATGAACGCGTATTAAATTACCATTGTCCAAATAAGGAAACAGCACCTCTAACGACGGCAAAATCAGCCAACGAAATAGTTCCAATACAGCTTCGCAAGTAAAATTAAGAAGGGAGATCACAAATAATCATCATTTGAAGCAATATCTTAACGATTACAGAATAGTTTTGAAGTTATCACAACGATTACAGAGTACAAAACACAGTCTAGACTTTACTTGCCGTATATAGGCCTAGTTCACGGATGATGTTAAGGCCCATGCTTGTGATCATTCGTGGTAGGTTTGTGTACAATTCGT